>DWNK01000599.1:0-11119 GCA_018250315.1 Hyalothyrus neleus pemphigargyra | reverse complement strand
ATGACGCGCCACATAAGTTGTAAAGTCAGGGTCAGATGTGCGTCTTGATCACCCTTAGTTTAGTACTAGTCTGCAATAACTCAAGGCCTGAAAAGTATGCACAGGCAAAGCCTATCTATCCTAACAATGCAACAAATCCCAAGGTCACACCAGTCATATTCTGACGGGTCATTAACACCCGTCCTGCAGACCCAATAATTAATCAGACATAGCTATGAATGATTAGTGGATAAATTCCAGCAATAAACGGTGATTTGATTACTGCTGTGCTAACTAGTTGTAGTTTCTGGAAATTCGTAATTAAATATTTTATTAGTAGTAGAGTTGGGGTAATCAATTATTTATTGATTAGATGATTGCAATTGTTAGCAATTATTGTTAGCAATTGTTGACTGTTTTTTAATTTCTTAATAAATCCGTTCGTGTTCTTCTGATTGAATGAGGCCATGGTTTATTATGCTTTTTGATTTGAAGTGATTTTTAAACTACACACACCATAGAGAATATTTTGTGGATTTCGTAAATATGTGTATTTTTCAGAGTTTTTAATGGTTCGCCCGGGGAAGTATCACCGCCGTTCCCATCAATTTCTTTTATTTTTGTTGTTTTTCGGCGGAAAGGTGTGGATGCCGGCTCATACATGAGACCATCTTAGTCCTCAAGAGTAGTAGTAGCGCTTTTGTTATCGACTCCAGATAGGCTTCCTGTTTTGCATGGTGTTGGTTAGGTACTTATACGGAATTATACGGAAGTCTATGGGCGGCAGTGACCGGTTACCATCATCTCCGTTGCCTCACAAATATTACATAAAAAGATTTCTTTTATCTATATAGCAAGAGATAATTAGTTTTGTACACATGATTTTGAAGATTCAGGAGTGCGTGGTTGAGATTAACCCTATAACACTATAAATCCTCAATGTAATGCGTAAATTGTGTAAAAATAAAATTTTATCGCATTCATGAATTTTACTTCGCTTTGTCATCGCTGAAAAACAAGATTAGTCGCGGTGAACGCTTTCATACAGAAGCGTTCATAACATTTATTTCTATTTATTATATATCTAGGTTCCTGGAGATCGAACACGTACTCATTCATTATAGATTAGGTAATCTACATTACGAAAACATGAGGAAACCTACATACCTGAGAGTTCTTAAAAAAAAAACTCTTAAAAGGTATGTGGAGTCTACCAATACGCACTTGGCCAGCGCGGTGGACTAATGGCCTAATGCTTCTCATTCTGAGAGGAGACCCGAGCCCAGCAGTGGAGCAATAATGGGTTGATCACAATCTACATGACTAACTGTAATCAGGGGATACAGAAATCGAATGTTATAAAATCAGTATCTTCGGGTAGGACTGCTTATCTATTTCGATCTGTGATAGATTGATGAGTGTGGGAGTGGAGGAGAGTCCACCTAGGACTGTACGTTCCATTCAATACAAAAAGGAAACTCGTCGTCGAAGAAGTCGTCAGACTTTTAATCTATTTCGATCTGTGAATTCTGTGATAGACTGATGTGGGAGGGGAGGGGAGTCCTCCCCTCCCACATCAGTCTGCACGATCCATTTAATACACAAAGGAAACTTGCCAAGTCGTCAGCCTTAGGACAATAGGGGCTTGAGTTATTACCGCAACTGATTGATTTGCAGCATTTGAATCCATAAAGCTATGTAAGAATCTGATGTATAATAATAACTCATAATTCTTATAAGATTGCGCCCATTATTACGTTATATTTAATATCCAATTGATGTTTGATTTATGATTTAAGATTGCGCTACAATTATAACTGTAATGTTAATTGTTTGAATGCACTTATTGGTGTTATAATTATATTTTTAACGGCAAGGTTGCATCATGAGCAACATTGTTTACAAGCTAGTAACTCATAAACGAGTATCACTTCATCGAATATTAATTTGTGTATTCTTCCAGGTTATGCACACTACGAATAACACACCTGCGCGTGTGCGGCGCGCTGGGCGAGGCGGGCGGCGGCGCGGCGAGTGGCGCGGGCGCCGGCGCTGTCACCCTCGCCGCTCGCATGCACAGCAGCAAGCGCACGCTTCGCTCGAACGACATCGCCGTGCCGCCCCTCGACGTCGAGCTAGACCTGTGCTTCTCGTTGCAGTACCCGCATTTTGTGAAGCGGGATGGAAACAGGTGAGTTGGCAACTTTTGTATTGAGTGTGAGGGTTACCGGCGTCTGGATATTTGCAACACACATACGGCGTGTTGGGTGCGGTGAAACTCGTCGCTTGTATACATAGCAACAAGGATCTCCGTATTACCTCTTGACGTCGAGCTCTCGATCGATTAACGAACATACAAGCTTAACCTTTTATATTCATGGGATGATACTTAAGAAGTATAATAAGAGAGCGTGGTTACGTAAGATCCAATGGTTCTATTCTTGGTGTTTTTATACAAAGTTAGAAATAAATATGATGAATATTCGCTGTAAAAATCGCCCTAAAACAAATATATATTTACGGAGTCCATTATATTACTTATATTTTCCAGTATTATATATTGGTCTATGACTTACATATGTGCGCACACTTACTTTTATGATGCGTAACGGATAGAGCGATCTGGTTCAAATGTTAACGGCGTAATGATATTTTAAGGTCGAGGCCGAGAGTAATGGGTTATAAAATAAAATTCCTGCCATTGCGTACTTTATCTTTTTGACGACTGAAGTTCTTGCAGCTTTTGGCATGGTTTTTTATGTGAAAGCCATACAAAAGAGACAGGCGTGATACCTAATGATAAATAGTCATCGTCGCCTATGAATATTTGCAACACTAGAAGAGCTACACCGCTTACCAATTCTACGCGTTCAATGCTACGCCGGATTTAAGAGGAAGGTTGGGATGGGAAGGGAAGGGGAGTTTCGGCTCTCAGTTGCACTACCGCAACACGATTCACTATTGAATAGACCGGGTAGACTCCGGCCTTAGGGTGGTCGCTAGAGGGTCAGGTCACACGATGGACCTTACCACCAGCAAACCAGCATTATTCGTTACCATTACAAAGATGGCTGAATTTGAGAGTGAAAGTAGTTTTCAGTGGAAACCCTAAATTCTTGGCTACTAGGAGCACAGGTTTTACATACAATCATAACTGCCAGTTAGTTTCAGGGAGAAACGAGAAAATAACTCAATAGTACCTATGAAACTGACGATATTATTTTGCTTTAACGATGAAATTCCGGTAATAAAATGGCTCGTATTACCTAAATACCATACAAATTACAAAAATACAAAGAATTCAGGTTGAATTATGTAGGCAATGAAACATCTAATTACCGCTGGATGTACGTTGCTCCTTTGAAATTCACGAAAAACAACTGTGTTTGTAACCCGTATATGTATCGAGCTTTATGATAAATAACACAAATAGGTTTACTGGTTGTAATGTATATGGTGTAACTTGACTTACTAGACCACCCCTAGACCGGAGTCTACCGTTAATAACGACTTGTCATTTACGTAGTGCTCCTCAGAGCCAGATTTCCTCTTCCCACCCTTCTCATCGTGTTGCTGTTTCTCTGTTAGGCTTATTCATCACATCATCATCAACGGCAACACACTACTGTTTCAGGTTTTGTTGGGTTCGGATCTTCTCTCAGAATGTCAGAATTAGACCATAGTCTACCGCGCTGGCCAAGTGCGGATGATATATAGGTTTCCTCACGACGTTTTCTTACATCGTATAGCAAGTGATAGATACTTCCTAATGCGTACATGCAGATTAAGCTAACAATCACTGTCATATGATATATCATGTCCTGTCAGTGTAATTTTGTGTCCTCTGTCACATCCTCACACGTCAAAACACATATTAGATCTAAACTGTTGCAACTCAAAATCATCATCACGTTTTTCACAATTCACGAAAAACTTTTCCTCAAAAATGTTCCTACAAAAGGATTTATAAAAAAGATTGTTTGAAATATAAACGAAACAAATTTATTACGGTATTTTTAGTGTGTAGGTTTCCGAAACAGGGATCCGAAATTGAGACGTTTGACTTAAATTTTAAAATGTCTTACCCTTGCCGTACCTAATTTGACAGGTGCTTGGCAAAAGTTTTTGCGTGATAATGAACGAATGGACATTTGAAACTAGAATTTTATAATTCAACAAAAGCAATCTTGACCAATTCGTTAACATGGCATACTTATTACGGCGATGTATCTAAAAAAAACTACCATAAATTATTCTTAACAACATTAAACCGTACGTTTACCTGCGGGAGCGTCGTAAATTTGTTGTTCGCTGTAATTTAGGAGCATTAAAGCGTTTGGCCTCTTGTGATAGGTTTTATGGTTAAACTTTTAGCAAAAGTTTTCGAAAGATTTCCAATTTACTCTTTGCATTCTTGTGTTTTTATGGCTTGCAACCATCCTCAAGCGAGTCCGCTGTTAAAAGCTACTTGTGTTCTCGTAGTACATCTGAAAGCCACCCTTTTTTTCCTACCCGTCCCATCCTATTGCAGTGTATCCTCGGCGTATCCTCAGGCGTTGGATACTGAAACTGAAACCCTTGTCTCGACGGCCATGGACATGCAACCCATATTTCTCTTCAAAGCCGCCATTAAAGACTCTTCTATTGTTGCAAATACCTATAGAAGGCGCGGTGACTCCTTACTACAAGGGTGACCACTTGCCTTCGCGTTAGGCTTAAAATAAAAAAAAAAGCATATCAGTACCACCCTAGTACAGAAGAGGAATACAGTTCATTCCTCTACTAGTTATGTCAGTTTTATGCTGTTTAGTGAAGTTGCCTGAGTACGGTGGACCTAAAAAATTGTGTCCTAAACTTTTGAGCCATTCATCTCGTTGTCTTTCGTAGCCACTAAAATCGATTTTTATTACCAAACCTAAACGAAAAAGTTCGTTTTTAAAAGCTTTCTTATGTAAGGGTGTAAGGCCGATCAGCCCACGTTATATAGACAATTTAGTACCATTAAATAATATATAGCTTTTTCGAATAAGATAAATATGGTCTTTGCACGAAATAACTTGTAATAACTTCGTTTAAATTCATAAATAATATACCTAGATTAGGTATATTATTTACCTAGATTAGGTATATTATTTATGAGTCTGCCAGACCAAAAACTTACAGTTATGGATGGCAACGTACAGATGTGACCGCTTAAAACTACATGGAGTGCATGTTTGTCTGCTCAGTATACAAATTTTTATAAAGACCCTGAGTTGGTTTGCTAGTTCTATGTCGGTCGGCACAAGGGAGTTCTACAAATGTTCTACCAAATCGCACTTGGCAAACGTGGTAGACAATGACAATCATTTTCATTCCGAGAGTGGGTACATATAATCAGAAAAATTAGGTTTAATAGAGTATACCAGGTTTGCCAACTGTGGATGACTTAACATAACACTGATTACATTTTGTAGAACTCGCAAGTATATACTCGTAGGTGTCCTCGCCATGTTTTCTTTCATCGATAAAGTGCTAATTTATAATATGTACTTGATTTAGAATAATCCAAGGTACAGAGACCTGAACCCAGTATTCCCAATAAGTTCTAAATTCAGACTGAGCATAGATAAAATCCTTTTGGATTTTAAGCTAGATTATGTATAAGTCGCTTTTAAGTCCAAATTCTCCATTTCTGTCGTACAAATCTGAAACAGATTTACTAGATTGGAATCCCAGCTCTATATTTCAAAACTAATTAGTGTAGCATGTATGTAGCTAGGATATATAGGTTTGAGAATCCATTGCAGACGGTTCCAACGCTTAATACCGTGGGATTTAGCCGGCTTTCGCTAAGCCGCAAGGAAAATAGCTTCTCGTAAATGAAAAATGGATCTAGAGATTTATGATAACTGAAATTAAATCGTAACATATGGAGATAAAATTAAGGACATTATTCATGTTTTTGTTTATGTGTCTTGTCGTAGTGTGCGTTCCGGTAGTGCGCCTGAGATCCACATTCCCTCCTTTCACTGTTCCCACACAGATATAGTGCCTATTTCCGACTATCCTGTGGGTTCTCTGAGCCTGGCTTTCTCGGCGTCCCTTTTCCTTTTCCTTGTCAGTGTAAGGCCACTCATCCTGATGTTCTTCTTGGGGCACTCGGGACACTTAATTTAAACGTAGATGTTTGTGGAAACTGATATATATTTCATTTTCAGATTGCAGATAATGCTGCAGCGGCGCAAGAAGTACAAGAATCGCACCATTCTCGGTTACAAAACCCTCGCGGAGGGCGTCATTAGAATGGATCAGGTTAGAAGTGCTTATTAGTAAATTGTTAAGTTGTGAACGTAACAATAATTCTTCCAAACAATTCTTCGATGGTAAGTGACCACTGCGTCCCATGGACTCGCTGAGTGGAGGAGGGTATTTATACAGTTTAGAGAGGAAAAATTAAAGGTAAACACTGTAGTCTCGGTCTCTCGGTCGGACAGTTTGTTCCGATCTTACCGCGTAGAGGAAGAAGGCTTAAATTAAACCCAAGCTACTACAAAGCGGATAATTTCGTGTGGTAATTGGTAACGTGTGTTTTGAATAATAAAGCTCCTACAAATTTATCTAGTTAGTTAATTGCAATAGTTAAATGCAAATATGCCTTGCATTTGGTGTTTAGAACACGACTCTGTGAATAAAATATAATATTATTGGTGTTGTTTTTTAAGTACAAGACTAACGAATACAGTGTCTCAGATGACCCGAATCCAACACTACTAGTACAATTGATGAGTTAAATGGATGACATAGTCGCAGGGGGTTAGACGTACAAACCAAAATTGTAAAGGTTCTGCTTTTGCCATTTAGCTACAGAACCCTAAAAGATATTATAGAATAAAAAAAGGCACAAAGAACTGTTGTTTACGTTGGGGCTTGAAAAATGTATATTAGTCTTCCAACTGTGAAGCAAAGTAATCTCTAATGCATACATTATTATGCCAGACCCTAGCAATATTCCGTCGCATGCCTTTTATACTTGCTCAGCGAAACTTTTAATACGAAGTGCACGAGATGCTTCTGTTGACTATTAAGTTTAATATGAACAAAGGCTATTTATATTACCACAACTATGATATGAGATTTTCTGAGCGAAGTTTTTTAAACATGCATTTTTTTAAACCTGCTTTACTCTATTTCTATTTTCTTCTACGTTTCGTAGTTCGTAGCTTGAAAAATGACTTAATGGATGCAGAGCTTTCATACAGACTTATATAAAACATACACATATGCAATTAATACTGTGAATATTGAATTAATTTTAGAACTAATAAAATTAGAGCGCGTTTATTGTTACTGTTACAACGCTTCACAAGGAGATTTTGCTATGGACAAGAAACGGGAAGATACTCCATAACATACAACACTCGTTAGAGTCACTTATTTACAAATACTAGTTATCTACGAGGGGATGTTTTTAATTTCTAGCACCTAGTGCATCACGCAGGTCGATTAAATCTTATTATTTAATGATTGCTATTGTGTTTAATCGAAATATTTATTCATACTATAAACGTAGCACTTTTATAAACAATTTAGTGGTAAAACTATGTATTTTTATAGTACTACGTTGTTTATCTGTCTCTTATTTTTTTACAAATAACGTATTTGATAAAAATTTAAAACGTAAAGTGTATTTTTAAACGGCGAAGGCACGAGTAGGTAATTTTAGTACAGCGTATTCGAATGAAATACTTGAATACTCAATTACATGTCATGTTATGATTCATATCTCGGCGTAGGTCGTGTTCGTATGTACTGTATTTAATACATTCATCACATTGTGTCGATCGCATTTAATCTACAATGTTGCTATAGTTTGCATTGAAGCGACGCGGTAAAGTATGTTCTGTTTTATTCATGTATCTAAGTTTTCCAGTAGATACGTAGGTACAATATGCAAACTTAATTACTTCTTGTAAGCTCGGCGTTACGAGACCCCCACAGCATTTCCCGATGGGCCTGGACATGTATTGTAAAACCCACCTGTCCCTTGAAAGCCAGTATGCGATTCCTCTGGTGTTGCAAATGTTCATAGGTGGAAGTGACTACGTACCTTACTACTTATCAGGTAGCCCGTCAGTTATTTGTATTTTTATAAAAAATAAATTTAATTAAAATCAAAATCAAAATTTTATGCTTTATCACATCAAAATTATATTTTCGCTAAATACTGTATTTTCGCATCCTATATAATTTTTAATGCGAAATACAGTATGGTACTATTATTTATATTCGTCGTCACCGACCCAACTCGTTCTACCTGCTTCACTTTCACAATGAGTAGGATACCTAATTCTACTCGTTGAAGAATACCTGTCTACTAGCTGATAATATTGTGTAGGTTTTTCTTACAGTGTTTTCCTGTATAAGTATTGAATTAGTGATAATTAATTTCTAATTCGTACGTGATTGGCCAGTAGATAAGTTAAGGATGTTTATGTACTAACTACAAGGTCAACTTATGTCCACAGGATGGACGGGTGCCGCTCGTTTTCTCAATATTCCATATATGTACATATTCAATGAACGTCAATTTATAAAAAAAAAACTCTAGGCATTATTTAAAAAAAATATATTAAAGAATGAAAAGAAAGAAAAAAAATATGTTTATTCACGCAAAATAAAAACTACAGCTTCAAACACTTAGCAACAATGGTGACAAAAAAAACCGTAACAAAATAATAGTAAAAAATATATAAAAAAATGTGGAAAAGAAAAAAAACTCGCTCCTTCAATGTCCTAAAAGTATTCCAGTTAATGCTTAAATTATGTTTTATTGTTTCTTGCACAGGTCCTACAACGATCAATGGACATGGAGTTAGAGCTGACCAGCGTTGGTGGCAAGATGGGCGCCGCAGCGGGGCAGCCAGTCGCGAAACTCACCATCACCGGGCTCGCTTCCACGCCCGTTGACCACGACACCAAGAACAACAATACCCTGCTCATCACCGGTAAGGATGTTGTCGCTTTAGTAGATGTATGACAGTTTGTGGAAGCGGCAGGTTTATGTACATCCAGACAGGTTTATAGTCCAGCCCTGAATGCTCTAGAAGTGTCGTGCAAGGACACCCATTCTATGGTACTAGTTAGGCACTAGAGGACGATGACTAGAATGGTAAAGTACTGCCCTGAACGGAGAACAAGGACCAAGAATTCTGGCGTTCCGAGGGATTTGTATAAGAATTTACCTTTGCTAAATTATGTGGTCATCATCATCATCATCAAAAGTGGGTCGTACTTTGGGAAAAATGAAATGTCGCTGTGTGTTCATAATTAATATACAAAGGTTTTTTTTTATTAGATTATTTTCAAAATTCCAGAGCGAGGCTATTCAGACGAGGAGGAGGAAGGCGAGTTCAGCTCAGTGGAGGAAGCCGACGAGATGACTTACGGCGCGCCTGCAAGGCGGCGAACACGTCAGATGGGCTACAACAAGGCCGACCTCTCCTATACTAAGGTTGGTATACAGAATAGATATAGTCAATAGACAATGATAGAATGAAACATCGAGTGCGTTCTAGGAGGCGCTCAAAACGCCCAAAATGTACATTCGGCCATGTATTGTGATAATGAGCGTTTTGAACGTCTAGTGGAACACGCACGTCATGTATCCGAAATGTCATTTCTAGCCAAACCCGCGGCGTTTTGCGGAGGAACATGATCATTAACTAACAATTTATCCTTAATAATTATTCTATCCATAATTCTTAATTTATCAGGAAACCGTTACTTAGAATTTACCACTATTACGTAGTCTTTTTCCTATTTAATATTCTTCTTTTAGAAATTCGTCAACTTTAATAATTTAGCTACCTATGTCCTTTACTTCTGCGTAAATCAATTTTCTTTACTGTTTCAATCTTATTATGAGTATATTGCATGTACCTCTTTTAATCTCTAGTAGGATTAAGTTTATCTAAATCAGTCAGGTTTGTGGTATGTATTGATAATGTTTTACTTAGGAAAATGTGACTAATGAAAATAATATGTAGGTATTGTATGACGAATGATATCCGTTGTGTATCTTTATTTGAATGGATGTATTAAGTTATGCCGTTGTTAACATTATACTTCAAAATTAGTAATAGCTGAATAATAACAAAAATATTGAAATTTATTTTAAAAGTAAAGTAGGGTATAATATAACAACGTTATTTCAATTCCCAATTGTTTTGTCGACGTTTCAGAAATGTCGTAATTGCATATTTCCCACGGTGGACAAATTTCATACAATTAAAGACCCTTGTCAAAATTAATGATGCCATTTTTATTACCATTCAAGCAAGACATGATTTAATTTTATTATACTGGCTATCTACATTTTTGGTAATTCGAGGCGTGTTTACAATTTATATCTTTGAAATCTTTTCCTGTTTCATAGGTTTTGTCTTTTTCATTTTCACTAGTGATAATGAACTTAAGTCACCTCTAACTTCAGACTATCTATTTCTATGTGACCTATTAATCCCCTGACAAATTAAGAGGTATAATAAGAATGTTAATCGAACTATTCCTAAAGAATCATACTTCAGGGCCCTTAATCGCTAGATGCGTAACTTAGCCGCGTTAAGTTGGAATATACGTCGCATGGTATTCTGTATGCCAATGTCATTTATTTAAGCGCATTCAAGTGCGTTACGGGAATGGTTTGAACAACGAACCAAGAACCACGTTTAATAGTGTGTCATAGCGAATAAGGACCCTGTATGATTCTCTAGTTAGTCAATAAGGAACGTCTTGTAACAAAATTACCCATAGATATATTGCTAAACATGCTTAACATTCGAAAACGTCTGACTTATCAGAATCTGCTACTTCATTACATGCAAAGGTATGTGTGGGATTGATGGAACACCAAACGTATATGCTTTTTAATTCGAACATGGGTCTCATTCACGGATCTTGAGCTTTCGTCAATATTTTATAGATTTTATGATATTTTGAGTCACAAACTAGCATATAGTCCACTTGGTAACGCTCAATTCCGCCTATGGACATCCATAACTTAATATATAATAGGAGTCCTACCCAAAGTTGATCAGAGATGTGTTAAGAACTAAAAATCGCTCTCTCGTAAACTGTCAAACACCAAAACGCAAGAATC
>DWNK01000598.1:0-11122 GCA_018250315.1 Hyalothyrus neleus pemphigargyra | reverse complement strand
ATAGCGCCAAAGTCGGCTGATTTTGTCGGGCCGCCAACCGTGGGAATGGACCAAATGACACCCCTCCTCGAGCTAAGGTGAGGGGATAATTAATTACTATCAGTCATGCGCATTTATAGGATTTAAGAAAATTTTGATGTTTTCTACCTGAGTTTTGAATCTGGAATCTCGTAGTGGACCTTAGTGATTCATAGCTAATAAAGGTTACTAAATAATGTATAAAACATGTTCATAAGTAAATTTAGTTCAAGTTCTTGAAGGCGGGCGGTTCGTATGAATTTGAACTACTGTTTGCATAATATATGCTTTGCTAATACCCTAAGTTTCATATTAACTTTATAGAGGAACAAATTTTCCTCTTTCCTGTAGCGTGTATTCAAATTAGACGCTGCCATGTCGGGGTCAGATTATACGTTCCTTTCTGCGTCGTGTGCAGTGAATTCTTATTTCTTTGTGATTTATAATAATATTTATGAAGAAACTTACTTCTGCCGGCGGCTTCGCTTGCGTAAAAATAAAAAAAACCGACAATGAATGTGAGCATTGCATAGGTATATTGAATAAGATTTTTTTAAGTTGAATATATATATATATATATTTGTTTGCCTTTGAAAATGAATATTGTTATATTTTTGTAGAGCCAGGCGGGCTACTTGAACATATGAACTGTTAATACAAGGTCAAGGGAAGGTCTATTGACGCTACTTTTTTTCAAAAATCTACCCCCTATTCCTATGAGAGTGAAGTAGGAGTAGAATAATTTTAGCCTAGAACGGGAAAAATTGACGAAAAACACGGAGTTCATGCGAGTGATGCCGCGGGTGGAAAGCTAGTATTCCATATATTGCTCTCTGTTATCATTTTTTGCCACATCGGTCCATTTACAGAACTTTAAATTGACAGACCGTCTCTCTGTTACCATATCAGTTTTATTATACAGATTCTATATACAGTCTCAGTTTCATTATATTTGCGTAATGGTAGACATACACTTCAAGATATGTATGCCGGGCACACAGTTTTACATGCTGTTTCGTTGCCCATCAAAGTCTTATTCATGTCTAATACCCTATTCATAATAAAATATAAACGCACTAGTTTACAATCCATGATAACCATGATATTTTAGAAAACTATGATTATACGGGAACGTTTTGTTTCAATATTAGAATGATTTTAATTTGTTATTTCAAAAATATTCCGAGTGGGCGTCCAATCCGGTAGCAGGCGAGTGGAGCGCACTTTGGCTGCGCGTCACCGCGCGTCATGTTCGTTGCACTTTATTGCTTGTAAAATGTCACATCATGGGCGAATGACTTGACGTGACGCCATGACGCCAGCCAATGAGAGCTCCACTCGCCTGCTAGCGGATTGGACAAATGAGAAATTAATATTATTCTAATGTTGAAACAAAACGTTCCTGTATAATCATAGTTTTCAAAAAGATTATGGTTACCCCCTGTTGTGCCAGGGATATTTAACTATAAGATCAGCGTAATCGAGGACAGTAATAGATACATGATGTTTATGTTGACGATAATGGATAATTTACTAATAAACATTAATGCACAGCAGTATGTCTTAGCGGGCGCTAAGCTATAGTAAAGTTAGTACTAACGACGCAGTGGGTGTCGGGCATCGTAAATAAAGGTAATTCGATCGAGCAACGCGGCAGTTAGTGTACTGTGGTGTGATAACACTGAATTATCGTGACAAAGTACGGGATGAAGACAGTTGGTTTAGTGGTAATTGTTAGGCACGATAAATAACGTTATGAACGAATTACATTATGTTCATAATTTATACTCTTAAGATCCAGACGCTGAAGTGACCTCATTGATCCTTAATGTCCTATAATATAACTAGTCTTGGCATAAGAGCACAAGTGGTCCCCTGTCCAGGTGGATATAGATAGCAATGGGTTCCGAAGGACACGAATGCCGAGAGTGGTAAACATTATTATTTATCTTATCTTTCTTGTATCTTATCTATCTTATGTAGTATCTTACTAATATTAAAAATGCAAAAGTTTTGGTTGCATGGATGATTTTTGTTAGTATTTCGCATAATTACGTAGATTATCATGTAGGATATCTTTTATCCCGGTTAAGAGTCCCTGTGGGGTAATCTAAAGTCCACGCGTGCAAAGCCGTGGGCGGAAATTAGTTTATTATAAGGAAGGTCTAAATCTTCATCAGACAATCCACAAATTCACTATTAGGGTCGATGATTGAACTTTATATAAGTAAAAACACATTTGTTTGTAATATACAATTTTATGAGAAGAACACTGCTTATATCTTTCGAAACATACCTTGCCATATAATTATATAAAACAATATTTGTTACCGTTCAAGCAGGCAGAATTAAATAAAATGTACACTCATGATTTTCTCATACAAAACATTTTTCCTTTATACTCGGTTGTATGTTGACAACAGACGACACAAGTGATAATAATACAAAAACAAAGAACGATGAAATAAATGTGGCATAAAGTGAAAATAAATGTACAAAAACAAAAGATGATGAAATAAATGTAGCATACAAAGATAATCATAAAGGCAAAGGGCGGGGCACGTTTCGGTGCGAACCAATCACATAGATCACGGCAATAAATCAACAATTTAGCATCCCAATTTCCATAATTCACACAATATCAAGTTACGCGAGAATAGAGAAAAATCCAATTTCCTCTTGCATTACTAGAAGGGACGAATGGCGTCTAATGCCAATGTTACATTGCATACTTCGTTGTTACAGTTTTTTAGAAATTGAATGTGAATACCAAACGTAGACATTCTCTCTATGTAAATGATTACTAAGATAAACGCTTTTTTAATAAAAAAAAGAATCAAGGAACTTCAAAACCACTACAAAGTATGAAATAATTTAAGACATTTGTTACATAGATTAAGAGAAATTGGTTGTCGATTTAATGACCTACACTACTCCAACTTGATGTTATATCGATATGATATAACATTTTATTATGATATACGAGTATATTTTAATAATTAAAGGTTTTATCTTTATGAAATACCGAGCTAATTTCAGTAATTAACATTTATAATTACTAACAATTTGCGGAGCTCTAAATAAGTCGATCACTTCTATAATGCATACTTTTTAATTTATTTGTGTAGTATATCGTGATCTGATTCGCCTGCTAATATTATGCAAATAATAAATCGGAACTAGCATTTAAGTGACTGATTCCCGGCTCACTAAGTAAATTTAGATTTTTTTATTAATAACTTTAAAAAAAGAGATTGTTTATTTCCGGTACAGTTATTAATTGGTGTTTGTAGAAATTTATCATGAATGCCCTGGGCTACCTATATTATTCGTTTTAAATATCGTACAGAAAAAAATCAACTCCATGGTGAACAGATCCTTAGCTAGGTGTTTCGGATATGAGCGATTATTCGGGGGCATGATAATAATGGGGTAATAAATTATGATTGATGAATGCCTTCAGATACTGCTGGCTCTCGGCACAACAATGGAAATATTTACTTTCGTATATTGACAAACATTTCGTTAATTTATTTTCTTTGTAAGTATTTAAGTCTCTTACCAAGATTTCGAAAATATACGTTACAAAATATTTTTGTTTTATTATGTTAATAATTAGATTATTTTTTGTGGTTTTTAATTATCCTTTAGAGCATCTTGTTGCGCTCTTGTGTTTTATTTTGTAGGATAAAGATAAGGCTAACTTTTTCGAGATTAAGACTGAATGCCTATTCTGTCTTAGTCGTTTGAGGCAGCAACGTATCTATAATCGACTTTAGATATGACTCCAGTGGCTATACTACCATCTTTTAGATCAGTATTATTTCAATCTTACTTCGAAATTTCGTACCACGACCGCGATAACGTAAGAATCTTTAATGTTGATACGATTATTGTAAGACAAATATAAGATGCAGACGCACTACGAGATGGTAAGTAGTCTCCGCTAACTATGAACATTTGCAACACCAGAGGAGTTGTCAATGCTTCGTTGGCTTTGAATATAAAAGGGACGGGGTGGGATAGTAATTGGTGGAAAGCGGGACCCTGGGCCTGGCTCTGGCCCAATCGGAACACGACGAGTCGCTATTGACCATAGACACTGGCCTGAGGGTGGTCGCTAGCCAGTCAGGTTACACGGTGGGACCTTACCACGAGATAAAGTTTAGTTTTTTAGAATCAACCACCAGAGAAAGTTCAGAAACAACAATTTAGAATCGGAAACATACTTGTTAGCTTCGATTACAAAACATAATCCAACCTTGCAAAACGAAACGATACAGAAGCGTATCGTTTCGTTACATCGATCGTAATTGCAGTTTTCATTCGATTTTGGAATTTTTCCATTTCCTCCGCGTTGAAAACAAATAGCTTGCTCGGCTTTCCAGCCTCTGCTGTTATTGATCGAAACACAACACTGTTCGTGTGAAGACCGTTTGATAGCAACGGTACAGTGAATGTGATAAAAAAGAAGTTGAACTACGTACATTTTTCGTATGAGTTTCAAATGAAACTTTTAGTAAACTTAAACATTTCATAATGATTACACAGGTACAAGTATCTTTAGCGCGTGTTCAAATACCTAATCTTCCATGTAAGATGAAGATTAGAGCTTGATGGCTCATCCCACTAAATAACCCCTTTTACAATTTTCTAAAGTTAGTAAACACTATAATTGATTAAAACACACACAAACATTCGATACTTATTTGAAAATAATAATAACGACACATTTTGTACTAAATATCTAAAAGGATTCCAAATAAAACCTTAAAATAAATGGAGTAGGTTTTTAACAAAGATTATGTTTAATTCGTTGTCTCTAAATAATACCTTCTGCACATCCACTATCTAGGAAGAGCCGAGCTGACCGCACACAGATAGTCGTTATTAGTCAAAGTCGCGTATTGAAAGTAAATACAACGGCGGAACGGTCGGCATTAGTCATCTGTCAAGCTGAACCGTTCCTTGAAACGGTTCACATATAGCGTGTGTCGGCGTTATTGTGGTAAAAATTATGTGGCTATTGTTATATTGCTTAGCAGAGTGTACTTCATCATATTTATTGTCCCACTGTTGGGCTCGGATACCAATGGCTGGCAGTGACCTTAACTTTAGGTAAACTCCATGCTTGTTTGGCACTTTAGGGTCATGAGAGGTGGATTTGATATATTCCGGACTAAATATATCATGTCCAGGTAGACAGAGAGGCACACAGCGATTTCTACTCATGTCAAAAACATAATTTTAAACACATGGTCTACTCAGAAAGTGCTGTATACTTTGTCCTGTGCTCCATAGTCGTTCATCTCAGTCATTGGTCAAATGCTCTTTGATTGAATTCCAAATTATTGATGTAGTAATATTAAGGCGATAACCAAGTTTAGCAAAGTCAGGTATTATCAGAGGTTGGATGGGTGACCGTTAGAGAAAAAAATCATTGGCGCTTCCGTGCTTCGCAGACTGTCCTTGTTGTTATCGAGAGATTATATTCGATATATCGAGAGATTATGTTATCGAGAGGTTATATGAGAGTCGTTAATCTTTGTCGAAGGCTAATTGACGATTCGAGAAATATAACAGAATGGTTGGCCACCGACCGCTATCACACCACAGTGGTGGAGATAACCACAGGCCACATACTAGTGAAAATACTCCACTAATCCGCACTGACTCAGATTGGACGTCGCAAAAAAACACATTTTTGCAGACGTCCATTTGTGGTGAAAAATCCGAGGTCAGCAGTAGGCTATAAAAAGGGTTGCGGTAAACATACTTAAATATATAAGCCAAGAATATACACAATACATTGCGATACAACACAATATAATAACTGTTTATTGTATGCCAGTTATAATATTTTCATTATATAAGCGATCTTATCGAGAAAAAGTTTGGGTAGAGACAATATCATATCAATATCAATACATCTCAATAACAAAAACATTTTGCTTAAATGGACTACTCTCTAATAAAAATTGAAATGAAATTCGCCAACAAAAATTAAAGCTAGAGAGAAAGGCGGTAACTAAGTTTCGAATACAGGTGACGTGAAAAATTTCATACACGTAGCGTTGAAACTGTAGACTTGGGAGCTTCAACAGCCAGACAGATTGACGGACTTGTGGATGGACATAACTAAGTTATAGGGGTTAGGCTTTTGAACCTGAATTTTTAAATATCCAGTTCTTTCCAATTTTTTAATGTATTAGCTAAACGAAAAGACTGGCGAGATACCTGATGGTAGTCACGACCGCCTATTAACATTAACAACACCAGAGGAGTCGCCAATGCTCGCGGACTTTGTAGGAAAATGGATAGAATATAAACGGTGGGAAGGGTGAGAAGAGGAACTCTGGTTCTTAGGCGTACTACCGGAACACGTTAAGTCGCTATTGACCGTAGACTCCGGATGAGGATGGTCGTTAGCCAGTCAGGTCACAGGACTTTACCAGCATCGAAATTTGTATTTACACGTAATAAATATGACTAAGAAGTAAATTAAAACATTTTTAAATTACGCATCTATTTTAATAGCTTTTAATTTTTTGTTTCCAATAGTAGTTTGTATAAATACAAAAAGCATGAAAATTAGTAGTAGTAAAATTGTGATCTTACTTCGTGGGGTTGAACTTCTAACTCTTATAAATCATGTAACTGTTACAAATTATCACTTATTTTATCGGAAAAGAAAACATCATTCAGAAACCTACATTTTCTAATACTACAAAATGTTGATGTAAAAAAAAACTTCATCGTGCTTGCTTTTATACTCTGCCTATCTTATTTATCACTAAGAGTATAAACAATCACTTTAAATGTGATGAAATCACGCAAAATAGCGTTTTTTTTAAGAAATGAACATTTGAGGTTAGAAAACTCACAGTATTTTAGTAATATTTGTGTTCCGGTGTTCCAAGCCTTGGCTTGGCTTCGTGGAACTACCGATTCCACTGGACGAATATGTCAATGTGTCCATTGGTCTAATTTGAGTTGCCTAGATGATTGCGTTCAAGCGATAAGGTTGCCCGTTGTTTGTGCTCTATGCTTTGATTATGGTAATAGCTTATTATGATTTGTGATTGTGTGATACGAATAACAGAGAGTATATTTATGTATCGATATAATATATGTACACAGGTACAGGTACAGGAACATATGTACTACTGTGATACATATTATGTGTCTTCGAAAATATGTTGTATCACATGACATCAACCCAATATTGTCCCACTGCTGGGCTCGGGTCTCCTCACATAATGAGAAGGATTAGGCCATAGTCTACCGCACTGGCCAAGAGCGTATTGGTAGACTTCACATACCTTTTGAGAACTTTTTTTTTTAAGAACTCTCAGGTATGTAGGTTCCTCACGATGTTTTCCTTCACCGTATAGCTAGTGATAATTACTTCGTAATGCATTGTATCACATAATAAAGTCTGTTGCAAGAAAATTGTCCTTGAGATTTTACGCTCATTATAAATAAGTTTTAATTCAAAAGACGTCATAATAACGTTTTCCTCATTATCCTTCTTTAATTCATACTTATGAGTTTAAGTAAGACGTTGTTGGTAAATAAACGAAACCAGAAAATTTGGAGCTGTTACGTAGGTTGCCGCAAATTTCACGCAAAATTCCAAAGCTGTTCAGCCTTTTTTCAAAAGAAAAACCTAATTGAAATTATGTCGGAGCGTAGGTATGCGCCGCAAGACTTCTAAGAACTTTGAAGTCTGCTGCAGTTGAAGCAGTTTTATTATCTTAATAAAAAGCGAACGTTGGAGGAACTTGGGTATTTTTAACGGTAATATTTTGTTGGTGTTGCTCAAGTGTCCCTGAGCTTTGCAAGTTTGGTAATTAAAAGTTCTCCCTGTTACACTTTTGGAACCAATTTGTGCGACGTGTGACAACGTGTTTTAATGTTCGTTCATATGTACAAGAATCTCTCGTTTTCTGTCTTGATGCTTTACGACTTACACTCGTCAATGTTTAAGGGCTTATGTCATCGCTTGTTTAATAATTTCATATAACCGTAATCAAGTTAATTTTCTGTTATTTAAGCATATTGTATCTAATTTATGCAAAGCACGAAGATTTCTTCCAATTCTTATAGTTATTGTTTAAAGTGGATAATGTGTAAAAAATATTATAATATAATATATAAAGATGTTCAGGACTAGAATTGAATACGGAGGACCTTCCTTCAATATGTCTCTCGAACCTAACACTCTATAATTAATGAAAATTAATCGATTCCGAGGAAACAGAATCGATCAAAGGACTAAGGAAGAAAACTATCAGATCACTTGAGTACACTTTAAAAAATAAAAAGTAAATTGTTATGCCTTCTGTAAATATATTTATTTGTAATCAAATAAGTTTTACACTTGCTTCTCTTTTTTTATATCAATGCATTTCGCTCGAGCGAAACAAAGGCATTCGAAGGGGGAGGGTTTAACTTTTTGTCAAGTCACATAAGCTAAAATAGCACTTAACCTTAATGGGAAAAACCATTAATTTCCCGCGAGATGCCTTAATGCTTTTGTCACTTAAAATGGCTCAATAGGTGGCAGTACTTGGGGTCACGAGTTTTTATTAATTTTTTAAAATCTTCACGTGGGTACGAGGATTTTTTCTTAAGCGGCGTATTAAAAAGCTCCCCTGAATAAGCTTCTTTCGAATCAAAAAGTTAATAACATGGAACGTTCTTTATTCTTCTTAATAAATATAATAATAAAACGCCCCTATACTATGGAGAATCTCTAGTGAGTAATACTGTAAAAACAGGGAGTGAAATGAGGTATGAATAAAAGAGCCCCCTTTTTGTTGCGTAGTTACATTTTGTGTTGATGGTTGTCTTCGTATGTAAAACTGTTATGGTTAAAATAGCAGAATGCCGTCTCAAATTGGAAGGGAAGTTATTTTGTGTAGCTAAAGTATGTAGATCTTTAGACTATAACAATAATATTTTCTGATGTAAATTTGCACTGGTCATAACTAGTCCACGTACAGTCCCAGTACGGTGCCCATTTGTTAAATATCATATAAGAAAGGTGATGAAAATCTTCAGAAAAAAAAGAATAAGTATAAAAACAAAGAGAAATATAAAAAATAACAAGCCAGCAGGTAGGTTTCATAAATGCTGATTTTACGGCATCCGTGCAGAGAATACGCTGTTTCCTGACGCGGTGAGGATATCGCAGCTACTCGATTGGAAAATTATTCATCAAATCAATTCCAAGGAGCCACGAACGGATCCCGGTAATTGGCTCTCTTGATAAAGAAATAACAAACGCCAATACCGGGAATTGAATTTTTCATGCCTGTTAACTAATCTATTCTTTCTTGCTTTTTGTTTTACGTTAATCCAGCAATGTTTCTTTCATGTTTCTCGCGTTGTACAGAATCTACGATACCAATCATTGCTATAGTTGTCCTGTTAAGTTAAATGACTCGGTTCAATTTCCTTGTTCGTTACGTTGCTCGTTACATTTCCTTGATCAAGGTCATATCAATTTTGTCGTACAATATTGGGGTTTTGGTCTGAATACTATGATAATAAACATATAAACTGAATGTAGGGTGGAGGCCAGTATCGTTGGTTTGAAGAGGTAGCACCACCGCACCCATTTCTTACGTGAATAATTTTTGTGTTTGGTGGAAAGGTGTGGTTTATGTCAGCTTATATATGAGGTGAATATCTTAGTCCTCAGGAGTAGCAACGCATCTGTGATCGAATATAGATAGGACTCCTGTCCTGCATGGCGTTGGTTACAGATGTGTGGACTATGGGCAGTGAACACTTACCACCAGGTTGCCTGCTTGCTCATTTGCCACTTCAATATTATAACAATAAAATAAGGCAGAGTCAATTTTGGGGGTGGGCTTAACTAATATTAATTTATGTAAATCTATTCATACAGATCAAAATGTACATCAAAATTGCGTAACAAAGCGGCTTTCTATGCAATGCAATGAGACTAAGTAATCTTACTTCCTTTTTATTAGTACGCTTTCCCATAACTAGCTCAATTTGAAGCAATTAAATCAGTAAGAGAATTCATTACTAGGAAATGATGAAATAGTGATTCACACTCCATTAATCATAATTTAGAAAATAGGATTTTCTGGAATAAAATGCAGCGTCTGTCTGGAATAAAATAAAGGAGCTTAATACAAACTCTTATATGTATGTTCTTATATGTAGGGATCATATCACTACATATAAGAACATACCCATGATGACTTTATCTCAGGAGCAATCCTGACAACGATACAAATTTAAAATTATGACTAATGTTTTATGATATCAATATCAAACCACGTTAAAGTAGTTCAAGTAATTGAATGAGAAAAATAAAAAATAAACTGCTATTCCACTATTCATTATGAAAGGAGAATAGAATATACATTATTATAATTCATAGATTGATTATAATAATATGTGTGTATAAACGTAAGTGTGTATGTAAATAACATACACACCTACTTTCCTCATATAAACATAGGCACCGAATTGATTTCTCCCTTACTCATAATTATCTAAAATCTGCACGGCACGGCAGTGCTCCCGCCAAGCCGAGTACTATTCTTTATCTATTTATCATTTAATCGAATGTCGACAACATACGATACTAGTTAAATTAAATACATACAATTGTTTTTGTGTTATTGAAGTATGTAAACATACAGTTCGCGTGATGTTGGACTGCGGTCACAATCATCAACGCCCATATTTATTATACAAGAATCAACTGTGCTGTTTGGACAATCAGCGACTGTCCGCCTCTAACCGAGTTGCGCTAACGAACGACAACGAACGACCTAATTAGCGACCGACTATTGTAGACCGATCTTTTTGGAACTTTTACTACAAAAAATGGGTCGTTTCAAAAATTTCTGATCAAATTGCTTTAAAATAGCACTAAAAGTCTAATAAATATTAATTATAGAATGTCTCTAATAGAAACGTATACAAAAGTCAGTATTATCGCTAATAAGTTTTGTGATATTTACAAAAGAACCTTAAGGTTGTTACATACGGACAAAGTGACTATTAATTTTTATACATATTTCAAAAGTGCTGACCGTATGTAACGTGGCTTCGC
>DWNK01000597.1:0-11123 GCA_018250315.1 Hyalothyrus neleus pemphigargyra | reverse complement strand
AAAAAAAGTAGCCTATGTTCATCACCATACTTCAAACTATCTCCATATAGATAGACAGAGTTACTTTTGCTTTTGTAATATTGCTATGGATGATCCGAGTCATCCTTATAGCTTGTTAGTCTGTATACTTAGAAGTCGGAATTTGTTAATAAAATACAATTATTTAGAGTAACTAGGCGAAAACCTTTAACCCTTTACAACGTATCGAATAGAAGGTTTTCTGATCCAATGACGAGATTGTTATTATGCGATTTCGTGGAAAGCTAGAAAGATCTATGTATATGTATTTTAATTCAATCCACAAATAGATATACTCGTATATACCGGTTTGTATTTCTTTGTAATCTCTGGAAGCTTGGTTACAGTTTAAAACCATTTTCACGCACTGTATTTTCTATTACTTAGGTACACTGTAAATCAAAGTGTTATTTGTTTAAAGTCAAAATTATATACTAATTTTATAATATATTTCGTATGAGTCATTGAAGTAAATTAAATGAATAATTAATTTTCGAGACATAATGTGACATACTACATTAAATTAAATGTACGTGTTACAAAAGTTTAATTAAATTAGACATATTTTTGTACACATACTACATTTCGTAAGGGCTTATATATTTGGGGAGTTGCAATCTCTCAAGAGTACCTATTCGATACACTATTTTGTATCAACGATTTATTTCGACGATTTGATTGGCAAAGAATGTCTAGCAGATCGAGTCAATGGCCCTCACAAACAATCAACACGTTAGAATTGAAGGTCGATACGAAGTAGTGTATGTGCCACTCTTTGATTCCAACTCGTACTAACTGATCCCTTCTAAGAATAATTCAATTTAAATGATACATTTAACGACAGAAGGAAACAGTTCCAGATTCGATGCACGGCAAATAAGCGGTTTACACTAATAGCGTTTCAAACAACCCCTCAGAGAGTTAAAACTATCTTTGTTTGTAATCACTGCAACGCTAATTAGTACGTTTACATTATTGCACCCTTAGTCCAAAGATAAATTCGAGCAGAGACAACTTTATGTTTCATGTTTTGCAATAAAACAATTTGCTATTTTTTTCACTCCTCAGAGCTCCGTCTATCTGCGATTGTATCACTGCGACCTAAATTAGATTTGTGACTTTGATAGTCAAAACTACTGGACGGATTTTGATGAAATTTGGTATGGTAACACTGACAATAGCGATGCTATAGGATGTTTTATACTCATAGTGAACATTTAAAATATGATAATAGTTTATACCCTCGAGCAACGTATGGGATATTTTTATACTAATATCCAAAATAAAAAAATATATAGGCATTACTATCTGCGAGTTGATAGAACCAGAAACCGAAAAAGTGATATTTTGTCTGTAGTTTGCGCTACAAACTACCAAGTGCGAGTCAGACTTGGATATGAGAGTTCCGTACCACTGTACATTTTTTAATACTACATTCTTTGGCAAAAACTGAAAATAACATGGTTATTGTAAGCGGAGTCCCTTGAGCTTTTAACTTTATTGCTCTTTTATTTGTTATTATAGCGGCTTTAGTATTACACAAACGGACGGACGTACGGAACTTAGCTTCAATAATTTTGTTACTGATCCATGTAAATAAATAAATAAATAGGGTTCCGTTGCACCCTACGGGTACGAAAGAAATAATGACTTTGTGTAGTTCCATTTAATATGGCACTCAAATTATGTTCGTATTCACCGTAACCTAGATTCCATGAAGTATTATTATGAATACTGCGCAACAAACTTTAACCTAAGCTTAAATTAGACCGCAGGGACACAATTGAACATCTTTGCTATGAGTAACTGCGTAGTGTAATACGGCAATGAAATAATTTGAGCTAGCAATGTTTCGTATAGCTCCACATGGAGGTCAACCTAAATTAGCCTAATACAGTTTCAAAGAAGAGTCGATCAACCAAAAGGTAAGATTCACTGGAATGAGAAGTTCAAAAATTATTATTGAAAAGGTTACATCTTTAGCTAAAATTGGTTAATGGCAGCGCGCCTTAATACATGCATCTATTGTATTTTGGAATATTTTTAGGTTCTATTTACAAGGAAACAGAACAATAAGAACATTTCACTCTTATATCGTCTTTAAAAATCAACAGCCGGTCGAGACATCCGATTTTGAAATAAAGTTCACGGCAATAACTTTTTGTTTCTTAAATCCAATTCCATGTGCCTAAATACAGTGTTATAGATTAGATTCTTGATTTCATAAGTAGGTTCTCTGAAGCTAATAAAACGAAAATACAATTGTACATGTGACACAGTTTATGTTACAAACTTTTCAGACGTTAGTGTAGGAACGCAATCACATTGTCTGCGACAAGAGCTGGTCCCCAGAGTAAAGCTTTAGATCAGACTGTAACTAATTCAGATTATATTAATTTTAAACATATACAATAACAATATATATAAATTGGTTCTAAATTAATGTAAGTAGTAGGAAAGTATGTGAAATATAACTACTCGTAACTGTGTAAAATATATAATGTACTTAATAAAAGTGAGGTTAAAGAATGTATTTTTGTTTTATAGTATATTCATAGTATTTTCTATTATAGCATTGTATTTAGCAATAAATAATCATTTCTATCACGTGTAATTATTATTGCTACAAAAATATGGAAAATGTAGGTTTAATTCTGCAAATACGACTCAAATATTTAATCAGACCGCTAAAAGGCGCAATCAATCTATTTGCACTAAGTGCATTTCGCTTTATCCCGACGGGGTGCGAGATTTCATGTGAGAACTTACTTATAAAGTTAAAATTAAAATGGAAGAGGGTTTGTGGGAGATGGAATATTAGCTCTGAGTTTATCCACAGTTTAGCTTTGGATAAGTTTAGCTTTGGATAAAGCTGCAACATATTTAAAAAAACCGATCAAGTGCGAGTCGGATTCAAATCAAATGTCAAACACGTTTGGATTTTGCTTGGTACGTACAGATTTTGCAACAATTCTCTTAAAATTATAACATTATTTTCATTTTATATTTTTATACTTATAATTTGTTGTTATAGCAAAATGTAAAAATCAAGTGTATATCTATTACGGTTCCAAACGTAAAGCCCTGAGGCCGTGATTGACCGACGGACGGACGGATAGATAGCGTCACAGTGACTAGGTTCCGCTGGCATCCTTTGGGTACGGAACCCTAAAAAGATATTAACTCAACTATTAACGGAGTAACACAGCTATTAAAATACAAAGTTCAGTATAGTTTGAGTTAAGCAAAGTTTTACATACTTTTTCGACTAAGTTTAAATAAATACAACATTAAATTAGAACCGGTCTTTTCATTGTAATTTAAATACTTATTTGTTATTAGAGCTGAACATAAATAACTTATTTCGCAGAATAACTTATCACTCTTAATGTAGACTATATTTCTAATAAAATACCATAAAGTGCTGAATAAATTATCCTTCAAAGAGCTTAGTAGGGTTTATCTAAGGTCCTTAAACACTGTTATACTGCAGATCGAAATTTCTTACTTCAATTCCGTTAGACAATACGAAATGAAAACACTAAATGGAGGAGATAAATCATGACATAAAAGCTTTCGATGTATATAAGCGCCGTCTTTGAAACCATCCACTTCATCTCTAAAGATCAATTGCGCAAATAAAACAGTATTAGCTGGATATTCCAGTTGAACATAATCTTGTTATGACCCAGGGGGACTTGTTTAACCCAGACCGAGGGAAACGAGTCGAGTTACAGTTAAAATAACAAAATGCAATAACTTTACTGATATCAAAACCCTCGTGAGCAATAGGAATGGCTGTTAAGAGAAAATATTTATTTCTTCGTGAATGTAAATGTTTATTTCAATCTGCAATCTGTGCTCGAATTACTATAATCTTGTTCTAATTTAAAATGTACGTTTTATCTATCTTATGGATGTATGCATAAACAAAATATTAACGCGCATGGAATATATCCCGCGCAGATATAATGATAGATTCGTTCGTTACGATCTGACGATAACGTAAGAAAGCACAGGGCACTGGAACTCAATAATAGAACGATGTTAGTAATGTAATAGAAATTGGAGCTTTTCTATCGCATTACTAACATTGTCGTCGAATAGCTCGTCTGGCAGTCTTCTACAGTGTGCATTTTAGAGAATGTACGAGAATTACATGAATTAATTCCCCTGGCCCTCTTTCATCATAGGACTTCACTAACGGCGCGAACGGCCGATCAAGTTGATGTTCCATTTGTTCTACCAAATGATTTCCGTCTTCTTTCATAATAAGCATAGTCTAGGAATGGAATCCTTCGATCCCAAGGTCTGTGTTTCCTGACACATATTACCAAGGACTCTTCAAGGCAAGAGTGGACAAGCTTTTCCTAGGCTCTATAAACCATAATCAATTATTATTTATTATGCATTGCATGCAAAAAAAGGAGAGTCGCATATAGATTTATGCGACTCTACTTTTTTGCACATATAATTTTTGCACTTATAAGGTTAATAGAAGAATCATTTTAAAAGATCATACAAGAGGCAATTTTCATTTCAACATTTCAATAAAACCTCACAAAGAGCAATGACTTTAATTTAAACTTTACTTTAAGTTTGAAGTAGAACTAGTTACTTTAAATATCAAACGAGATAATTTGTTTATTTCTTATCCAATACCGTCAAACTCAGTCAATGTAAAACACTTTAAGATTCGCGATCGTAAAGAACCGGGATTGAATGAGGTTTTTATAAAAGATACTTTGTTCTCTCTTCAATTTATGCCATCATCATGCCGCTATTGCTTTTCTGAATACAACTTTTTAATTTGCGCCGGGATGTTAAAAAGCTATCTGTTTTATATCGCGAGTATTTTTAACTTGGAGAGTGGCGATCTTAACTTTAGATATTGATCTATAAAGATAGCCAGGATCCACAGTCAGATGGACTGTATGACTGCAATTCTTTCTACGTTCCATTCTATGCAAGAATCTTTCCTCGCATACAAGATGCAAGGCGCAACAATTCGCATGAGCGCAGATACTTCTTACTGGCTCAATGCTGGCGTTTTCAAAGGTCTTATAGAGCCTTGAGCAAGGTTTATCTCTAAATTTATTGATAACATCCGAGGGAGTTCACATAGCGTGGCCTCTAAAGCCTTAATAGATTGTACTCTTTTTTGTTGATTCAATCCTTGAAAAACCAAAAGTAAGTAGATATTTTATTTTATAAAGAAGTAGTTATTAAAGCTGTCATTTTCCAACTGAATATAACCATTTGGAACCATCTGCATAACGCTCCAATACTGTACGTAGCTCCAATACTCTGCACGCGATGTGCTATTTAATAATATTTTTAACCGACTTCAAAAAAAGGAGGTTATCAATTCGTGTGAATGTTGAAGTCGGTGCTAATCTTAATTTTAATTACAATAATACGTTGCTTCATAATTAGAGCATGAAATAAACTTTGTCTGATAATATTAGCGCCGAATTTACGACTATCTATTTAACAAATTCATATTTAGATTATTGTTTACTTTTCAGTGACTTGAAGTCGGTTGCTATTTTTTTTAAAAAAGATTTTATTATATGCCCGATACTATTAATATATTTAAAAAAAAAATTGTTTATCATTAGCCAAAGCATGAAACGTTTAACACAAGGATTCCGGTGGAACGACCAATAATTCAACGGTGCATAAACTCTGCCTAATCATCCTTGAACGCTTGATAAATGGACGCCGCTTTCTTTCCTTGAACGATGAAAACTTAACGTTTAATTTCAGGGACCCTTACAAAATGGCCTGAACAGATGTCGCCAATTGATAATGATCATAGATCTTTTGATGTTTTCATCGCTATCTTTCTTCTCCGACGAAAAAGTTCGACGTGACACACGCATCGTAAATCTTAAATGGATTAACTCACTGTCTATTTACTTTTTTTATTTTATTTATTTAAATTGTTATTTATTAAACTTCGGTTAGCCTATTAAATCGTATTGATCATGCAGGCTCAAATCAGTCTAGCTCCTTTATCATAATTGTACCGCCAACTACCCAACTGAAACGAGTCTAATGATGTTAGTCGGATCAATTTACAAGAAAAAACGGTACACACTACGCCACATCAAGGAAAAAAGATAAAAGGGAAAAAACGTAGGAAGGAAAACACGGCGTCTAAGACAGCACGTATTCGAGTGAAAGGGGAAACGCTATGGCGAACCATTATATCTCCCGAGAGCCGAGATGTGTGTGCTGGCGGAAAATTGCTATTCTTAGTCATCGAGGGCTGACCTAGAGATTTATAGCGGAAGATAGATTTTTTATCTACTTCAGATTATGTCGATATAATTTACTACCATATTTTTCGAGAGAAAAAAGAAATATAATCTCTTAGAGAACATCATTTGCAAATGATTTCCTTTTTAATTTTAGCGCAATCGATTTTTTCGTATTTGTCTAATAATTCGACACGTACAAGATGAACAATTTTACAGAATACTCGAAAGATTATTGTTGGTGTCATGAATTACCACCATCACATTTCTGTGTTTTATATTACATAAAATTTATTAAATCCCGACATGAACTCAATATAAACATAAAATAAATATTTAATATATCAATAACAACGGGTGGACTAGCTTCTATCCGCTGCTACGCTTTTTTGAAATATAAAACAGTAAATAATAGTCCAAAAACAGTCTATAGGTATCAGGAATAATATAGTTCTAATATTAAAATAATATTTATCCTGACACAACATTTTTATCCTTATATTAGTCGCATAGATAAAAATTACGTCATTTGAGGCGTTCAACAATCTCACTAACCTTTTTGACCTTTAACCATAGTTCAGATGAGCTATTTCTTCAGTAATAAATCCTGCCATTAATTTTATTAGTCTCATAATAAAACTGACCATTTTCTTTAATCCATTGCAATAATTTTGCCACCAGTTAATTCAACATGATCTCTCTCATAAGTTAGACGCCTAATAAGATGACAAGGAATATAATATGATTTTGTTTTTCGAGGAATATGGAGGAAAATTGCCAAATTATATCAGGGCTATTTGAGTTATATTTAAAACAAATTACTGGTGGTAAAGTCCCATCGCCTGTCTGGCTAGCGACCGCCTATTCCGAGAGTAGACCTGGGAGTCATATTACCTCGAACCACTCGACCATCCTGATATGGTGACTCTGTCATCATCTCGGCCTGGGGCCTCGGCATATCATCGCGGCCTGTGATCTTTAAAAGCGTTTTTGCTTCCTATGATCTCGGCTTCACGGAACTCTCACTTTGTACCGAAGGGCGTAGACAATGGACATGCATCGTAAATCCCGTCTTTCCCTTCAAAGCGTAACATTAGCGACTCCTCTGGTGTTACGAATGTTCATAAGCGGCGGTGACTACTTACTACCAAGTAAAAAAAATAAGAAATCATTTCTGATAGCGATATTATTTCAATATGCTGATACTGAATCGCTGATTATGGAACAAGTATCTAAAGCTAGTCACCGAATAAAAAGGATACGTGCCACGCCCTAAACAATCATCTCGGCGTTAAAAAGGTTCTTTTCCGGGATTCTGTATGTATACCCCTGTATAAGATTAACAAATCTATTAGGGTGCTATGTTATTTTTTGATTTATTACTTACGTTATATAATGCAATAAAAAAAGTTATAACCGACATCAAATAGGGGGTTATCAAATAGTATGATTCATTTTGTTTTTTTTATCTTTAAAAAATATTATTTTTTGAATATTATACATAATATGAAGTTAGTTTTTGTGTTCGACGATTCGCATGGAATAATAGTCAATATACCGTATAGGATTAACCCCATATTAGTTAGCGCTACTGGGTCTAGGCGTAACTGTATTTTATAATGCACTCGCATTAAATTTGATATGTTCAATTGAATTCTAAAAATAGCCTTTATAACACTGGTAATTAAGCATTGGTCATAGGGATTTCTTTTATTTAATTTTTACATCCCTCAAAAATAGTAAGTTTTTTTCTGAATAAAGGCTCAAAATGTTTCTGAGGCGCTGATAATAATGATTCATGATGATCGGCTAAGGAGTTAAGGCTTTAAATTAGAATTCTATATTGTTCGTTACCAATAATGCGATTTTTGACAGGCATCAAAAAAGGAGAAGGATCTGATATGACGTGAAGAGAATTTTTTTATCATTATAAAATACACTTCTTTGTAAAATAGCTTAACTAGGATACTTTTACTTTTTAACTTTTGCTATGTACATAAATATGACACACTTATCTAGAAACGAGCTTCACGTTTTCTTCTGTAATACATTTTTTACACCAGGGATCCAGTTCCAGGTATATCGTTAGAATTAATCTTGCAAACGACCAGTCTTAACGAGATCTTCACGAGAAGATAAAGGACTTTTTTACTACTTTTTACATAGAACTGTTTTATATTGGCTCATCTATATAATGATATAAGACAAATATAGTGGCTATATTACTGCACAAAAAATTCTGTCTGACAATATTATAACATGACATGGTCACTATTAAGCCACAAGAGATATTTTCTTGTAAGTTCTTCGTTCAAAACAAATCCGTACATAAAATGCTCGATCAATGCCGGAAACACGTGTCTCACGTTTCAGTGCACACTTTGTATTGGGATCGTCTTTTAAGTGGGTGTATTGCGTGTGCAGTAAATCCTTCTTTGCTAAAGCCATTCGTGGTACTAGAGTGACACACAAATCATTCTTTTAAAACTAAATCGAAGATAAATAAGATTTTACCTGTCACCAATCTCAATCATGGTTCATAATAGAATATGAATTCTACTTTATACAGGTTACTAATTTAATTATCTGCACAACTCCATCTTGGTATTAAATATTATAGCACAATCCTGTATAAAGATCTACATGAATCCTATTTTTGCTTGATTCGCGAGAACCTTGACAGCTTCATAATAGAGGTGTTGTAACATCAGAAACATTGTAGTCACGATAAGCACTATGCTATCCGTTATTACAATGTCGACCTTATTACTTATAACATTGAACATAGATTGGCGCTGAGAGATTATTTTAGAGCTTATTATTTTAAAGCAGTTCCTTATTAACTGACTTACAGCCGTCAATGGTAATTACAATGCCCACGCTCAATGAACACGGTCTTTAAAAAAAAATTCTGGTCATTGCTATATATAGGTATCTAGGGATTAGTCTAATCAAATCCTAAAATCAGTGATATCGTAACTGATATAAGATAGTAGAGGTTCTAGAACATATATATTTTTATCTTAAAGTTCAATGCGATATTTGTACGACCTTTGTGTAATCGTTTACCGTAGGGTGACCTTTTCTTTAGACTAAACTAATTCAATTAAAGATCGATAAAAGTTTTTCTAACGTCTTGCATAGCAATTTTCCACGAATCCTATGAATTCATTGTAGGTTTGTATCAACATTTTAACTTTAAGCTTATTTATGTCTATAGACAATAGAATGGAAGTAACTTTAAGTTTATAATAACTGAAGGTATGAAAACTACTATACTATAAACTACCACCTACTCTACTTAACCTTTAGTACTTGCATTGATGTGTTTTACTTTGTACAGTGAGGTTAAACATTGGGCTTTTGCGTTAATAAGACCCCGAAGATTCGGCCAAAGTTTCGGGATATGGTATACTTTCGGATGGCTGTTTTGTTGGATTATTAGTTTTTAAGTTAGCCTAACCCAAACGTCTATCCGACAATACTTCGCCTTGTAGTAGGAAATGGAAAAAAATTGGTTAAAATTACGGATTTTGTATATAGAAGTAGGTCCCTAGATACGAAGCAAACTTTAATAAGGCGTTCCATCTTGTCTTGTCCCTTAATATGAGAAAGAGTGCACGATACACCATCGTATCGATTTTTGATTCTGATATTTCGATAGAGTCTCTGCCATAAAATCAAATTTCGATGCGAAATTGTGTATTAAGCGCTTTTAAAATGCAACTCATACTAAGAGTACAATGAGGTACGTTAGCTACTCCAATTTTATAATAAAATATGTATGTAAACATTGAAAAATTATTGTATTCCTCTTTAATACGGTTAATTAATCTTACTCGATATACAAGTATTTTAAATATCCACTCCACGATAAATCAGTTTGACGTACACAATTTAAGCGTTTGCTTTTATTTAAACATGTTTTATAGTACAGGATAATAATAATAAATTATTTTGCACACACAAGGGGAGTGAACCGGATGCTGGATTTTATCTCCGACCTGACCCACTTGCAGTAGGGTCGGTAAACAAGCTCCTTTAGCTCATTTTTTAAAATGCAAAAAGCAAAATGTACCAAACTTTTTATTCAAGACTAACGAACCGCAATGGCTTCGCCAACGCGTTATCTATCTTATTTCTTTCTTTACAGCTGGCTTGAGAGCATACTTCACCAAGATGCTCCAATGTGAATTGACGATGATAACGAAATGTTTTTAAATATACTCACGAAGCAAGAACCTATTTGCTGTTTCTCTGGTACTCTGTAACTTAATGCTCCACTACTGGTCTCGTCTCCTTTCAGAATGATGAGGAAAGTCTACTGCTGTCCCAGTGTGTTTAAACTTAGAATATTTTATATTATATTTAAACATCTGAAACTCTGCTAAAATGCGTATAAAAATTCAACAGACTATAGAATGCTGTAGTGTTTTGATCTTACAATACTGGTAATTTTTATGGCACAATACAAAGTCTAGCAGAGTTGTCAACTTGTAATGGATGACCGATAACACGTTGCCAAAGCCCTGTTATTGGCAGATCGCAGACGTTAAACCTCGCCGGATGACTTATTGGTCTAAAACATATGATTCCTCACTGCCCAGGCCATCCTCACCAATCCACCTGGAGCCTGGTGAAGCAGCGTAGTGGAGTATGATCAAGGTATTTCAAAGCTCAATAAGAATTCCGTCAAGATTGGTTATGCTTATGGTTATTGGTTTATATACTTTTAGTACGCAAAAATAAAATAAAAAAGCAGAGCAAAAATAAACACCTATAGATATATTATTTCACATCAGCTCTCTTTAAGTTGACAACCCTAGTTCGAGATGCCATATT
>DWNK01000596.1:0-11130 GCA_018250315.1 Hyalothyrus neleus pemphigargyra | reverse complement strand
AAAGATTTTACTCACTTTATAGCGTTTTATTTAAAATATCAGTGATCTTCTAGGCTGGTTAAAAATTCCGGTGCCGCTCCGGAGGATCCGTGATCAAATCCCGCTGTCTTTTCTAAATTATGTGCGTATTACAACGTATTTATCATTTGCTAATTTCTATCATCTATTACTTGCTTATTAGTGAAAATATTATGGTGAGGAAACCTACATACCTGCAAAATTTTCTCAAATGTGTGTGAAGTGTACCCATCCTCCAATTGGCCAGGCGTAAGTCCTTGTAATGAGCAATACAGATTCAAATCCCAGATACTACACGATGAAGGAAAACATCGTGCAAAAACAATACCTAATATCCGATTATGACGTCACGACCACACCAAGCAATTAAATTAAGCTAAGAAATATATCTAGATAAAATATAAGATATTTCGGGTCGCTGAATAGTCCCATGGGCCCAAAACCCGGTAAATCATATATTTTGGTTTGACCTTCAATGACCTTAAAACGACCTGGAAATGACCTTACATGACCAAGTGAATACGGTTATCAGATTCAGTCCCCCCAAAATCCTCGGTACTCCTTTACTTACTCGAATGATATTATTAAAATGAAATGTTGACTTTTAAGAGTCTATCAAATTGTACCTCCTGAAATTCCCGCTTTGAAGCCTTTGAAGTCTGATATAACGAAAACTGTGCGTAGCCGGAATTTGGGTCCATTGAGAATTTTGATAGCCATTTTGAAAACTGCCTTTCTGAATGTCAGACAATTTGAGAGTTTTCCTTTTTCCATAAATTTTCAGGGGTCCGTACCCAAAGTGTATCAACGGAACTTTATTACTGAAGTCCTACAGTCCGCCCGTCTGTCACAGAGCTTCACCTTACGAACCATAGTAGGTAGGCACTTGAAATTTTCACAAAGTATATGTGGCCACTATAACAACAAATAAAAAAGTGACACTACATATTTAAAAAATAATTTAGTAAAAAATATAGTTCCATGATACGGTGCCCTTCGTGTGCGAGTACGTGTTGTTCATATCCATTTTTTTTCTTTCAACTTAATCGGTTTAATAACCTATTTGGAGCAAATAGGCTGTGATAAACGGACCAGCTAGCCAGACACATAAATCCTATATAAGTTCCGTTTATTCATTCGAACGTATGAGACCCGAAAACATTGTTCGCAGGAATACAATATCCGCAAATTACCTGTATATTGTCTGTCTGACCGCGTTCCTTGCGTAAATGGACTGCATCTGAATAATGTATGGCAGTAAACCTACCGCACCCGCTGTTTATTGCTACTGACTCTGTTATTACATAGGCATTTTTTCCAATATGTTTGTTAATATTGTACTCACGTTTTCAACCTCTGAATTGTAACCGTACTTATTGCATCTACGGTAGTTTATTAAATAAACCGTCCTATTTTTTTGCGAGTAAGGCGAAATCTGAATACGTTATTCATACTACTATTATAAAAAGCAATTTGTTTGTTTGTAATAGATAAAGGCTGAAATTACTGAGCCGAATTTGATAATTCTTACATCATTAGAAAGCTAATTATTCAAAACTAACATGGGTTATATTTTATTTTATATAACTATACTATTTTTATGTGAGCGAAGCCGCTGGCAGAAGCTCGTTCAGTATACGAGGATGTTATTTCTCAATGAAAATTGTTGCATAAACGGGAAAAATGTTTCTTTTGAGAGCTTCCGTTGCGTGCGCTGAGAATATACCTTATTACAAAAGGTTTTTTTCTCAATTTAAAAACCGCGGGGCACATCCAGTCATATATACTATATAAACTGAACACTGAATTCGTTTTTTTTGCACGAATGCCGAAGGAAAGATATATGTTTTTCCATTTCTATAACCATTTCTTTGGCTTATGCCTAGAGGCTATATTTTTTAGGCCAGGAACGACATGCAAGATAATTTAGGGGATTTGCCGGGTTTTTGGTTTTTAAATCATAAGTACCTATGGTTTATTCAGTTTTCTTAGAACCTTCCGATAGAAGTAAAAGCAATCAAATCCAAAAGTATACTAAGAATAAACAAAATAAAATCTTTAATAAAAAAATATTCGAAATGAAGACGTAACGACGCAGTAGTAAAAACATAACATTGATTAAATGATTGTATAACGGTATAACGGTTGTTTTGTAATTAATATAATCTAGTCATTCCAAGTTCGGTTAGTTGACAAGCGTTAACTGAACTACAATTATTTTTTATTTTACTATTCTGATAATAAACGAATAGTACTATATTCTATTCTGTACCCTTAGTACAAGTTTTGCTCGTTTTCGACTAGCCGATCATCGAAAACGAAAACTTTGGCTGAGAAATTCGCGGCCATTGAGTTGATGGCTCGCTCAGCCAATATAATAAGCGGAATCGGGAGTCAATACGAAAAACTGTAGTATAAGGGTACGGGTGTTGACGCATTGCCTCGTGCTTTATTTGAAGTCCATCCATGTGACCATGGGTGACAGTAAACAGTAACATCAGATGGGTTATATGCTCGATTGAACTTTCATTTGAATGAAATGAATGAATTGATATTATTTAACGGCATGTAAACAGCCGTCCGCTGCCTTACGTCCGGGGACGATTGAAAATCGACGCTGCGCTCCTCGTCGTCGTTCGTTCCCATTCGTGGATATGTGCATTATGCAGGAGATAAAACAGATTTTTAGGTATTGTTGTGTATTTTTCTGAATTTAAACCTGTGTGTGTAACCCATATCTACGAATAAATATTTTCTTTCTTTCTTTTTTAAACCCTGATGAAAAGAGAAATGTTATAAGTTTGTGTGTATCTGTGTGTCTGTTTGTGACATCGTAACTCCCGACCGGATGAACCAATTTCAATTAAGTTTTGTTATTTGAGGGTAACATGATTGAAGGTGTTCTTAGCTATAATTCAAGAAAGTCTGATGAGAGAGATGAGTAATTCTTTTTTGGTTGATGAAAAGATGTGAGCAACTTTTTTGGGTATAATGAATTGTAATTTGATATCCTGTCGATTCACTGATATTGCAGCATCACCTAGAGTCTGCAAGATACTTCTCCTCAACTTACAGTAGAGCCGTAGTGTTTGGACTAATTGAACTCATTGGCCTCAAAGAACATATTGTAGGTAGATAAAGATCAAAGAGGATATTAGTTTCCCGCCCACTCCATAGGGGTTATTTGAAAAATAAGAAGCTCATATTCATCCCCATACATGAAACTATATTCATAATAAATTTCATTATATTCGGTCCAGAAGTTTGCCTGTAAAAGTGTAACAGACAAACAGATAGAGTTACTTTCGCATTTATAGTCTTAGTATGGATTTATCACTTGTTTTATCGACGAAAGAAACGTCAATGTGAAAATTAGGTTTATGATTATCACGATGAATCCAGTGAACATTTTAACGTAGAAATCCCAATTTTCAAGCAAGAAACTCCATAATATCCCGCAACTCCATAAATATCCGGGTGTAGCTCCCCATAACCCAAAAACCTTCAATGGGGGTAATTTACTTCCCCATGTAAATAAAGGTGGCGAAATTCGTTGCATATTCCCGCGTACGATGTATTGTGTTGATCTGATTTGATGGCGGTAGGGTGTATTATGTACATTGCTGGCTGGAAATTGTAGACATTTTCTTAAACGAACGGCATACGACATTTAGAGTGTTATAAATACAAACAATATCTTCAAAAAAATACCGTCAACGTCAAAATCCTTATATAGTTTTTGTTCAAACTAGTAAACTAGATAGGTAGATAATTATTTTGATCAATAACTGGAGTGGAGTAATGATTTAAAAACCAAAATCCCGACTGCTATAAACGAAAGAAACGGACATACATCCATAACTATGCTCGAAAAATATTAACCTCTTTGCTTTGACAGTAGAATGAAAAATCTGTTACAGGTCAGGCGCGGTCGCATCCAAAGGTTTTCAAGGGGTGTCACATAATTTTTGTGCCAAAGCCAAGAGGTCACATTATTTACATTACCCTTACTGGTATTGATTTTTCAAAAAAATGTCTGATTAGACGATTTAGCAAACACTAATATTATATATTTTTGTACATAATAAATTATTTATTTAAATTTAGGCACTATAAGTTTTTAGTGAATTTATCAGTCAGGTCAAAGCTTATTAACAATTATTAAACAATTAATAAACAATTATTCACTATCAAATTTAATGACGAATTATATTACATCCATAAAGGTGTATCATTTTCACGCTTATGGGTGTAAAATTTTTCATCCTTATGGGTATAATATAACTCTTAACAAAACAGGCAATGTACGTAAAATAATTCACAACTCACATCACACGTGATTCAATTGTAGCTTACAGTGCGAGGCGAATTCAGGAATGGATAGATGTGCATTCGATTTGGTAAACGTGAAAAATCCGATGCGCTACTTGCTCCAGATCTGCCTATCACTTCTTGTACATTTTATCGTAGTTCTAGAACATATTTGAAGGTGATTGAACCCATTGAACCGCCCTTGTCGGTATCACTGCCACATCTTTTCCGCCTTCAGTGTTTTTTTAAGTCTAATGAAGAGGCAAGCGGCCTACGTTTTTTTATGTATTAGCCAAACGAAGACACAGGCGAGATACCTGATAGTGGTCATCGCCGCCAATGAACATAGCAACACCAAATAAATTTTTCAACAACATTGGTAATATTTCTTAACAGTAAAAATGTAGCTATAACAAACAAGAACAAGCATGATATACCAAAATATTTTGTGTTACTAAGAAAAAAAATATATCCAATAAAGCAAGCCATCAAAAAACTAGTTTCGGCAAGTTTCCCCCTAAATAGCCTTGCTAACCGTGTCAATGATTGTTAAAAATCCCTAACCAATTACCCGTTTCACCCCACGTCCGATCGAGATCCGATACAGAACCGATACGGAGCCGATACGAACACAATTTACCTACATCACGCATTGACAGCGCTGGGACGGCGGTAGGGTGGCCATAATAACAACCAAAATTAAGTACTTAAACACTTTGAAGGTTATGAAATTTTAACAAATAGTAGACTCAAGTTAAGGATATAATCCTCTCAACTACTAAAGTTAAATAATTGGCACATTAGGCTACAAAGAAACAAAATAAATTATTTATTTATTTGAGACGCATCCATCCATACATACACAAACATAACAAATGCGCATAAGCTTAAGTGTTTATGTTTGTGTTTGTTAAATATTTCCATTTGAAACTCTGCTAGTTGTTTTAATACACAATAATACAGGTTCCCAAAATATACATGACGGGCTACTACATGTTTGCAATGAATTAAGTATTTACTTCTTTATAAAGTCAGCTTAATACACTCTACTGTCTTATAATATCAGTCTTCGCTATTGTTAAGGTTTCATCGTATGACCTGACTAGCTACCACCCTTATATACGTCTACTATCACTAATCACATGTCATATTCCCGTAGTAAGTCTGAGAGCCCGATTTTCAATTACCACCCTGCCCATCCCATTGTCGTTACTGAGTTGAGATTTGGGTTTTTAACTTTTTAGTAATATAAGAAAAAAATTGTAATCATAATAGACTGCATTTAAGAAAATTCTTATATAAAAAATTCTTCGACAAAAATTCAAAAAGTTTGAATGTTTATGATTTTTTAAAATAATATTTTAAAACGCTAAAAATAGCAGAATATAAATCGGGTTCCTCCACTTATTAATGCAGACGATCCCCACCCGTTACACTGTATATCAAACTCTGACGTGCTACATTAGAAAATCTTACAACATTCCAATAACATGGCGACAATACTCAGGAGCATTCCGGGCACGTCCCTGGAAGAAATTATCGTTCAAAAACACATCAGTCCCGACCAGCGGCGGAGTTAGATTTACGCGCAATGGGAGTTCGGTGAACTCCAATTTATGTTAGTTTTCTCTAATACAACATTGCGCTGAAGCATGTCGAAGCAGATCGAAGCATTTGTCTTTATACTTACTAAGTGCATCTAAGTAATAAGTGTGTAGTTTTCTGTAGGAGCACTATAAGATGGAATTCAAAAGAGGTTGAAAAGGGCTGTGACCTTTATATTTTATGAGCCTGGCCTGTAAATATAGGATTTATACCTCTTCTAAAATAGTCGTAATAAATCTATTAAAGCCTTTTAATTAACAATTAATTAATAAGAGGCCACGAGCGAGTCATAATCGCACTCAAAGGGTTCCGTACCACCGAACGATATGATTTACTAAACAACATTTTAAAAATATGGAGTAATACCTTTTTTATTTTTTATGGGCCATAGTAATAATACATGAATTATAAATAAATTAAGAACCGAAGGGTTCCGTACCACCGAATGATATTATTTACTAAACAAGTTTTTAAAAATATGAAGTAATATCTTTTTTATTTTTATGGCCCATATTAATACATGAATTATAAAAAAATTAAGAACCATTACGGTTCAAGAGATAAGAGCCCTGTGACCGACGGACAGAAGGACAGACAGCAGAGCCTCAGTAATATAATTCCGTTGGCGCCTCCTGGGTACGGAACTCTAAAAACGACCATGCCAAAGAAATAGACATTCATACACACATTCGATAAAAATTAAGCAACTCCTTTTGAGGCAGTTGAGTAAAAAAGGACAATCTATTGCCCCAATGCTACGCTTTTCTGTATGTATGACGCTGTATATATGTATATTACTTATTTCCGTTCTTAGCTGGCCTCATTTTAGATAACTTGTATGAGAAATAAACAAACAGTTCCGTTATAACATTATACAATATCTAAAAGCCAGCGCAGTGAAATAGAGCTAACATTTCTACTGCATATTCCGCACCTATGTGGCACTGGAGCCGGGAATCAAATCCACTACAAAAGGACGCAGCAAAGACATCACAAAGCCGGCCCGAGCCAACGCATCTCGGAGGTACTCTATACTAGCGCTGTGGAACTGGTTTCGGTCGGGATTTCTATTTATTTAAACGACCTAATTATAAGGGATCATTAAAAAATTATTGAGTGCCTTTACAAATTTGTAATGTAAAGGCTTATATAATTTATTAAACGCACGTGATTTAAAAAATTCAGAAGTTCATGCCTGGAATTCAAACCTGGACACCCGGAATGAGAACGTAATACTTCACCAATACTTAGCTAGTGAATCAAAGCATACAAAAATAAATAAGTAAAAAAAATTATAAGGTCAAAAGATTAAAATACTCATATGACACTAAACACAACAAGTATAATTAAAAAATTAATAAAATGCCTGACATTTCCTCTATGATTCCTATCTGGCCCGTTGGCCTAGTGTTTAGTGAACTTGACTGCGGCGCCGGGGGTCGTGGGTTCGATTGCCACCAGAACAAATATTTGTGTGATGAGTATTTGTTCTGTGTGTGGGTGTCATTTATCTATATAAGTATATATTTAGCAATATATATGTATGTTTATCAGTTGTCTGATTACCATAGCACAGGCTCTGCCTAGTTTTGGATAATATGGCCGTCTGTGATTTGTCCATAAAAAAAACTATCTATTATCTATTCATTAAGACCATTCCAATGAACCCAGACACGGCCTGTAGTTCTTGCAATATTGTTGACGTAACAGGATACAAAATATTAAATCGTTTGAACCCAACTAGGTTAATACCCCTAGGTTAATACTAGTTGCTGATATCCAGAATTTCATCAATTAGATAATAACTGATCATATTCAAACGGCTCAACAGATTTTCCCGAATTATAACTAAGAACACTCTGGATCAAATTAACCTTTCGAACAAAAAACAAAATTGAAATCTGTTCATCCGTTTACGAGCTACAATTCCACAGACACACACACATATACACATACAACGTATAACACCCATCTTTTTTTTGAACATTAAAAAAGTAAAATAAGATAAAATAAAAGCTTTTTTATAAATTAAAAATTCCAACATACAGACAAACATTCATAACAATTCCCACAAATCCTATACATACCTCCTCGTAGCGGCGTCCCGGGGAGCGGCAGTAACTTAGGAATTCCGCTTCATGATTTGTGACGTATTTTACGGCGCACAGCTATTCCTGAGCTTATTTTGCCACAAAAATACTTATATAGCCACGGACACGTTTATATTGCTACTAAAAGAGATTCCTGCGCAAAATTATAAAAAATCGGCAAATCAAAAATTTTAATATATAAAACCTTTGTTTTATTTTTTAAATGTAGAAGAAGTACCAAACAGAATTGCACTGCATCTGTCACAGGGTTTACAAACCGTTATAGGTAGACACTTGAAATGTTTACACTTTTGTTAACATGGCCCAATAGCAAGAAATAATAAAGATATGAAATTAAAACAATGTAATTTTTTTCTGGATTGTTGTGGGCAAGAGTTTGTGCCACTCGAAGAGGCAGGCGGGCTACCTGATGGTAAGTAGTCACTGCAGCCTATGTCACGCCCTAGACAAGGTGCATCTCGCGTCACCGAGCTCACAGGAAGCAGCAACGCTTTGAAAATCACAGTCCCCCAGGACAGGTCGTTAGAGGCACCGCAATAGGATGGGAAGGTTGGGAAGAGGGAATCTGGCTCTCAGGCGCATTACCGGAACATGACAAGTCGCTATTGACGGTAGACTCCGGCCTGAGTGTGGTTGCTTAGTCAGACGATGGGAGCTTATTTTTATACCAAACGCACTCCCCATTACAATGGCAAGCAAAACCGTGGACGGAACTAGTGGAAATATTTTTCAAGTTTCCGCACGGTTGCGTTTAGCTGTGATTTATTTGAAACGTTGCCGCTCTAATGAAGATTGGTTTGCTAGAAATGGTAAAAGTTCTATGAGTTTTTTTTTCAGGTAAGTTTTTATTTGTAGTGGTAAATCATGTACCGCTGTATTTAAGTTTTAGCTTACTCCGCGATCTATAATTGTCTGTCAGAGAACTAAGTGCAATTTTTGTTTTTTTCCTTGAAAGCTAAAGATTAAAATGTAAAGGTCCATACTACTTTAATTTTTTATGTATAAGCTAAACGAAGAGGCAGGCGAGATACCTCATAAGAAACAGTCACCGTTGCCTATGAACATTTGCAACACCAGTCGGCCGGAAAGTCGCCAATGCTACGCCGGCTTTGAAGGGGAAATAATGGTGTATGAGCAGGCTAGATACATGATTGTAAGCGTTGTTTACTTAATTATATTTTTAATATGATTTTTACTTTATGTCATTTTTATTATTTGTTGTAGTAGCCACCGTAATATACTCATATACTCTGTAAAAGTTTCAAGTATCTATATATTACGGTAAGAGATACAGTAACAGATACAGCCCTGTCACCTGCTGCTTGCTTAGACCTCTGTCTTTCCATCCGTCTGTCACTCGGCTCTATCTCTTTTTTCGCCTCAATACGGTTCCGTTGGCATCCTTTCGATACGGAACCCTAAAAATCACCTCGCTTGAAAGTAACCCTCGTTTCTCGCAGACAGGCAAGCGCATGCTTACAAATCCAGTTATTAGATACCTCATCTAATGGGAAATCAATTTTCCCCCGAGCGCCCCTTTGATACGCACGTTACCCATCTCAATAAGACTTTACTCCACTTCAATGACAGTAGATAATGTTGTAAATTTTAATGCTTTTGCTGGTGATAACTGACTAGCGATCACCCTCAAGCCGAAGTCTACCATTAATAGCTTGTCGCGTTCCGGTAGTCTCTTAACCACCCTTCCCATCCTTCGCATCCCATTTTACCTTCAAAGCCGGCGAGCAATGGCGACTTCTTTGTTGTTGCAAATGTTCATAGGCGGCGATGACTACTTACCATCTGGTATCTCGTCTGCATCTCCGTTTGGCTTAAACATAAAAAAATGCTAATATTGACAACAATATTACACATAATACAAATTTTAAGCAAGTATACTTATAAGAAAATTTCGAAGGAAAACTCACGTAACGGGCCTCATTGAAAAAACCTATTTAGGGACCTCACCTTTTGGGGTATGAGGAACCATTTTATCATTTACTCCAACTCGCGAATTTGCTAACAGAATTTAGTACCTATCCCATTGACTTAAGACCCAGGAAGGGGAAACACTTTGTTTTGAGGGTCGAATTGTAAGTTTGTGGTTATAAATCTCAAATCACAGTTGAAAATCGTTGGCGTGGAAATCGTAACTCCTTAACGACGATAATTTCAAATCAAGCGTTGGAGTGAAGAGATAAATCCAGTTTTCCGGTTTTGCAAAACAGATTTAAATAGGCCATCGGGGTAATGTTTATGGCAACGACTGGGTCGTTACGTCGTAATAATTTGTAATTCAATTGTTTTTCAGGTGTTTGAGATCGTCTACTTTAAAATGCCCCTCCCCTGAATTTAATAGTTTTAATATGTGAAGAAATGAAAAGCAGTGGTTGAGAAAGCCAGCGTTGTTGCGAATTGCGGTCGCGCTCCGGTGGGTCCAGGTTCAAAGCCCAGGCTTTTCTATATCATGTGCGCATTACAAAATAATTATCACTTGCTATACGGCGAAGGAAAACATCGTGAGGAAACCTAAATTTTAAAAAAGTTTTCAAATGGCATGTGAAGTCTATCAATACGCACTTGGCCAGCGGAGTAGACAATCGCTTAATCCTTCTCATTCTGAGAGGAGGCCCAAGTGGACCACTAATGGGGTTGAAAAAAATATGTGAAGAAAAACAAATATTCCAACGCTTCCCTTGTACGAGTGCGGCGATTGTATTATAAACTTGGACTTTGTATGTCATCTCATAAAATGGGGTGCAAAGTTCGAAGTGGTGTATCCACGAAAATATATCTAGTTTTGATGGAAAAGAACAAACATGTTGAATTGGGTTTACTCATAGGCACTGTTGTGGCATTGTTGTGTAGGCAGATAAAACATTTCTCAAAAAGGTAAGAAAAAATCCAAGTTTTTTGGAATATAGTACAAATGTAGCAGTAGGGGGGTCCACCGAAACCAATAGAAATTTGAAAGTGGGCTGCGACAAAAAAAGGACAACTTCTGCATTAGACCAACAAAATAATGATCGGTGAAACGAATTCACAAACGAATAATTCGAAGAAGCCACAAGTTGAACGAAGGAAA
>DWNK01000595.1:0-11132 GCA_018250315.1 Hyalothyrus neleus pemphigargyra | reverse complement strand
ACTTGTTTTTAATAATAACAAAAAAAGATATTTTGCAAAAACTGAAAAATGGTACAATATATCCGACTCTCCCCTAAATCAATTAAGTTTAAATTTTAAGTCAGGTAGAAAACAATACTAACTTAGACGGTTCTAACCCTGTGTATGTCACTGGCACAACACGGGAATGTTGTGTGAGTATAGTACACATACAAAGATACAATTCCCATTGCGATATAGTATTCACAAAACAGGTAGACAGACATACAATAATACAATAACACATAATATAATGTATACAAAAACTGCGATTTCATAGAAACCTCAAAAATCGAGTTCGGTTCTACGAAGCGTGCTCTCGCTCGCGCGTATCGCGCTCTCTCGCTCTAGCCCCTATTTGGTAACGCCAACTATTTCATGGATGAAATTACGAATGGGTTGTGGTCTAAGTTATAAGGTTATATCGATCGACCATAGTTTACATTCGAACATAATAATATAGTACAAACTTACATATGTATGGGGGACCATGCTTCTCGACTGCAATATAAAGTTATTTATTGTTAGATTTAGTTATCAATTTTTTTTATTGAAATCACTGTTCGCTGAACCTGTAAAGGTTTGCTAATTAAACATTGAATACAGACTGGGAGATCGATCTGGGCGACGTAACTAGCTACCAAACAAAAGAAAAATAAACAAAATCGGTTGACAAACGCAGAGAAAATGGTTTTATAGTCTTGCTTCGTATGTGGATTATAATAATACTGATTAGGACATGGTAGTAGATAATGTCCCCACAACTCTGAGCCTTTATGGACTTATCTTTGTAACATATTAACTGTGTTTGTTTTGATGATGATGTTGATGGGATAGGCAGGATGGGAAGGGTGGGAAGAGGGACTCTGGATCTCAGGCGCACTAGTCAGGTCACACGATGGGATCTCACCACCAGCAGCAACAACAGATAGCACGATATATTATCATAGTTTGTTGCTATAAGTTTAACATGAAGTTCCATCAGCGGAAACATTAAATAACCTAAAAAGATTGAGCGCCACTGTTCCAAATAGACATTGGCTATATGCTAGGTTTAAATCCGATAAAATCAAGCCTCACGTAATTAAAAAATGCTACATTAATTATTCCTTGAACATTATTTCTTCCTTGCACCACACACCAAATCCCATTGCTCATGCAGTGCTATCTAAATTGAACCTTATTACCAAGGCATAAAGACGAGTGTCCCGCAGAGAGGCGTCTGAGTAATTTTGTAGTACTTTATGGGAACTGTACGGTGATGCATCAGTTTTGATACTATATTTAATTTTTTTATCTTATGTAAATTTTAGATAATTTAAGTTTCTGAATATTTAAACTTAACAATTTAAGATATTGAAGGTTTCATTATAATTTAAATATATTAGTAGTTTTGGTTAGTTAAATAATGAACAGAATAATTAGGTAGATATATATTTTTTTTATTTATGATTCTATTAGCTATATATTAATAAATGTTTGTATTAAAAATTTATAATCACACAGCCGCGTAACAAAATAATATCACAATGGTAATCTAATTCTACACTAAGAATTCGACCAACGAGATTACCTAATTAAATTAAATTTTACTTCTGTTATGATATAATAACATTTAGCCACTCACGAATTATTTTATTAGGCTTATGCTTATCTTTTCTATTTTATTATTACGTTAATTAAATACAATAAAATTATACTCTTGCCGTTATTATGATGAATGGTGTACAATATTAACAATTTAAGGAACTTTCCAAAATGCCGATACCTTGGACAGACAGGTAGCGGGGTATGTAGAATTTCCATTTCCCAGATATAACATTTTTATTAACATTTTGCTTGAAATAAATCTTTTTTGTAATTAGTCAGCAACTTCAGCGAAATTTTAGAATTGTATCCTTACAACTCGCGTTATTTGTATAAATCTACTAATTTATTTCCTGTACTGTGTTTAGGTAAATAAAATTGATGCTGGCAAATAGTGAACTAAAATTTAACATTACTAATAATTATATAGTGCACTCCAAAACGATTCATAAATATAAATATTTGGGCCGTCGCCAACTAACATGCTCGATGAAACAATGTAGAAAGTTCAATCTAATTACAAATATTTATGTGAAGATATGATTCATATACTCTTTTACATAGAAAATCTTAGTTTTATTATTTTAGTGAAAACAAAAATAATAAAACGTTTTTTATATGAGTATTTTTGGTATATGAGTTTATAGTTATTGTTTATTTATATAGCTTAATTACAATGCTCATTAATAACAAATGATAACACTATCTAATGTATAATCACGCTTATTTTTCCGTCAGGTTTAAAAAGCTACAATTATTTTAAGATACATATAAGAATGTATCCTATAAAAGAGTGTAGGTGCATTACATTTAAAATATATAAAACTAGCTTTCCACCCGCGGCTTTGCTCACCCCCCACTTCACGTCCATAGCGGTTGATTTAAAAGAAAAAAAGTAACCTATATTCATCGTCATACTTCGAACTATCTCCATATTAAATTTCATACCATTTGGTTCAGCAGCTTGGCCGTAAAAGCGTAACAGACAGACAAACAGAGTTATGGATACATGCATGCTCCAATGCATATTTTACTAAAAGTAGATAAGTAACCCAGTTTATGGATCATATATGCTTCACATAATACTATATAGATAGTCTGGTTTATAATTGAGCGTCACCCATGGTCCCATGCATGACACATACAAAGTCCAAGTTTACAATAAAATCGCGGTTTACAATAAAACCAAATTTACAATAAAGTACAAAAAAAATAAAATACATAGATGAAATGTTGCAATATTTATTTTCCGTCACACATAAACAATTAAATTTAGTGGAGGGGCCTTCAGATTAGAAGTAGAAGATATTTACTAACAAGTGGATGTGAAATAATAATAATAGCAAGATCAAGACCGTTCGAACGATGCACACGATACACTCGCCCCACCGCCATGTGACGACTGTGGCACAGGGGTGGAGTGGAGACGACGTTCAATTAAGAAGATTTTTATTGTTACAACTGCGTTTGAATTTGTGTACATATTTTATATTTCCTTACTTTTATTATGAGACCATTAATTAACGACTCAATGCTAACAGTAAACTAATTCTTTATATCATTAAAAGTAAAGTTAAATTCTTACTGAATTTAACTTTACTAGTATTATTGTTTAATGTTTATTATATTTTAGTGGCAGTATTTTCGTATTTGAGATTGATATTGATCATAATTGACGTATCTTATGATAACCATAGACTTATATAAACAATTCATTTTCCTATTAAATAACTAAATGATAATAATAATTGCAAAAGTTAAATCATTATTTCCACTTAGCGGATATTGTAATTAAAAGAAATATATTTTTATGTAAATAAAATAACTTCTCTTATGTATTGATTGAGCATTTAATAAAAATAATATAATAAAGCTTATGTGTGTTGGTTATGTACTGGTTGTATCAATTTGTATATTGCTAGCTAGCTTGTACTTTTGGGTTCACCCACATTAAATTCTCGTTTTACATAGTTTCTTCCTTTTAAATAGCCTATGATATGCAAAGATATTTTTTATGTCACTGGTACCTAATGATATATGCGCGGTACAAAAAACAAACTTTAGATGTAAATAATAATAGATATATACAATGTAATATTTTTAATAATCTAGAAGTATGAAGTATACCAATGGCCAAACTTACATTACTTGGCCAAATTGTTGACAATAGTGTAAAATCACATTCTGAGATGAGGTTCTGTAGGACAATAAGGGATGACTATGATGATGTATTACGTTCCTTTTCAAAGGATGTACTCAAATACGAGATTCCTAAAACGCCAATCAAACATGTCGAATCGCTAGCCACAGTACACCCAGGAGTGTCTCTAGGTATTTGTGTATCTTATCTCGAGTTCACTCTGTGTAAATAACAGATAACGCTGGATCGTTACTGTACACTTTAGTGGTTAAGTGATTACGTATATGCATTAGATTTAAATAAGTTTTCCTGTAATATGTAAAATTATTTTTTTTGTATATAAATATAAAGTTTAGTGCTAGAAAATATATATTTCAATACATTTCTTTGTTGTAGATTTTTTAATAGACTATGTGATAAAAAAAAGTCCATTATGCGATATTTTGTTATTAAAATACAGTCAGATAGTACATTATACTGAAACCAGTTTTTTAATTAATACTCGATAAAAATTATCGTATGTTAACACTATATGGAGAATAAAAATACCTTCGCACTCGTAATTAAATTCCTTCTTTACATTGGTTTATTCGCACATGACTTTTAAATTACTTTGACAGAACAGCAATAAATAGACTATATTTTTATTTTTGGGAATAATGTTGTTTCTCCAATGTTTAAACATTTTGTTACCGACGATACAAAAAGTAATAATAATGATATTTTGTAAGTTGGACGGAGTGAATACCTTTTTTAATGTCCGCGCAGCGATAAGACGCGATATCGGGCACAGGTTCTAAAACATTTACGATGTTTATTTGTGTGTTAAATTTGAGAAACATAATATTTATGTGGTCATTATCTCATTGTCATATAAATATTCCATTTAGCAAAATATCAACGTCGATTAAGCTATTATAACCTTATATTTACGTTCGCAATTTGTTAGAGCATTCTCAAAATTATATTTTGTCTCTCTCTTAAAAAAAGTTATGAAATTGAAATGTTATTCATGATGATTGATGATTCATGATGATTCATGACTATTGACTATTTACTATTACGGCAAATAGCTATTATCCTTAACACATTATTCAATATTATTACGTCATCGACTTTATCTATCTATTACATAGGAAATCAATTAGTTTATCTTGAACAAAAAAATTATTTCAGAATTCAATCCCTGCCTCACTTACTGACTTACGAAAGTCAATAATAAATAAAAAAAACATTGTTTACCGTACGTTCACATCATTAGAAATATTTGAGTTTTTAATATAAGTCTTATATAGTTATATGCAATCGCCTGAAATCAAAATTTCAATTTATTTATTTGAAGCAAACAATTCTATCTTATAATTATGTATTTTGCAGTTAAAATACTAAAATGTCATTTGTAAAATGTTTAAAGTTTTTTTTCAATGACATTTATTCGACACGCTGTTTTTGTTTAAAAAACGTTGAATATAATTAAATAAATTAAGAAATTATTATTTTATCAACACATAAGATTTGGCCATTAAAATATTAATCTGATAAACATGTTATTATTTTAATGGCCAAATCTTATCAGTATTCCACCATTCATATTTATATTAATACAGAATATAAAGGTTTGAAATTGAGAATCACACCGTCTAAAAAAACTTAATACTATAGCGAACTCTACAATATGCAATACTCTAAGACATATTTATTACATTTACATATGCTATATTGAAGTAAACGATACGATTCAAATGTAAAAAAATGAAACATCTCAGATAGACCGTAGAATAGTTAATTCACTTTTTAATGTCTCATGCAATATCTTATAACGACACTCCACTTTACATTATATACTTTAAATTATTAATTATTACTTCACATGATCCCTACCAGAACTTTACCACTCCGAGTCTCAAGACTTGGTGCTACAACAGTGACCTCTAGCGCTTACGGAACTAACAAAAAGCGTCAGTTAAGAAACTTAATAAAATCGTTTTTCTTTTAAATAATGTTATGTTATGTTTTCAAGGCACACAAAATCCTTATATATTTATAAAATCATTACAGTAATATATTTCTGTTTTTATAAAATTATTCTTTGTCTATTTTTTTTCTATTCGAGGCGTCTCCACGCATTCCCAGTTAAGCAATTATTTACCAGTGCCTGGCGCAGGGCTGCCAACCTCGGGATTATATTTTTTAATGATGCCAACGTTTGAATATCTGCGTGTCTTAATCTGTAACCATTTGTGTTTTGTTTGTCTGTATGCTTGTTAGTTTGCAGGTTATTGTATGTTCAAAATCTTTAAAAAATATTACCTGGTTAGCTGGATGTAATAAGACATTGTTTTTATAATCTTAAGTAGGTACACAATAAGGTCCTATACGCCCTAGTGCAACTGTGCAAGTCAATACAGCTTGTCTTTATTTTTCTATTCTTCTTAAAGTAACGTATTCTATATATATAATAAAACTGTTAGAGAGCCACGTCCGTACATTGAATATTTCTCTGGAAAATCTTACTCTAATAGTCATTATTATTGATATAGAGGCCAAATCCACAAATTTTAAATTTTGTCTGTCTGTTTGTCCCGACTTCCGAGGATACGTTGACAGATACGCACCGCGACAGGATAGGAAGGATGTCTACCGGAATACGTAAAGCCGGTATGGGCGGTACACTCAGGCCTTAGGGGGTGATCGCTGGCCTGCAGAGCCTATCTCGTAGGTAATGATTACAATAATCTGCAATTTCGTAATCTGCCTTTTTCCATGTTTACTGACGTAAAACGAGGCCGAGTTAAGAGGTTCTTTCACCGTAGTAAGCCGTGAAAACTGGTTTGTAATTTATGTTGAGTCTGCAATATATTTTGTCTGCTTATGAAGCGGCTGAGCCGATTTTGAAAGGACTCTCGTTGATATCCATTGATACGATCGTGGTGACTTTTACCGCGTACGTGCAAGATGTGGAACTTCAAGGCGGGCGCTGCATTGGTTACTTATCTGGTGTTGCAAGAGTTTTTTTTTATGTGTAAGCCAAACGAAGAGGTAGGCGAGATACCCGATGGTAAGTAGTCATCGCCGCAATATCACAGGGGTTGCTAATGCTCGCCAGCTTTGAAAGGAAAAGGGACTGGATAGGATATAAAGGATGGGAAGGGGAAGAGGGAGGGCTCTCAGGCGCACTAGTGGAACACGACAAGTCGCTATTGACGGTATACTCCGGCCTGAGGGTGGTTGCTAATCAGTCAGGTCACACGATGGGACCTTACCATCGGCAATTCACTGCATTCACCAGCATTCAAGTTCATAGGCGGGATTGGTTACTTACCATCACATGATCAGCCTGCCTCCTCGTTCACACACAAAGAAAAGGAAAAGGAACGGTTGATTCCTTGAGAATTGCGCGGGTAAAAAGGGACACCTCGAGGCCCATTGCCTCTGGATTCAGTCGGCTCCATAGCCGCGGACATAGAACGACCAACGACGACACAAAGAAAAATAAACAAACAAAAAAACTCACATTCACATTAATATAATACCTAGGAAGCTATCTAGCATAACTGTCACATTAGAAATATTAACGATTTCTTGATATAACTTAATTCGCATTTTAATTACTATTTAAATATGGACGTGAGAACTGTTTGCATATTTAGAAAACTACTGAGTTATCTATGGAAATCTTGTGTAATAAAATGTTCTTATTTGCCTACCACCCGTGGCTTCGCCCGCGAGAAATACACGATTTATTTTTCGATTTTTGATGATTTTCTTAGATTTTTGAAAAAAAAGTTGCCTATGTTCATCGTCATACATCAAACTATGTCCATATTAAATTTCGTTACATTCAGTCCACCGGTTTTTCCGTGAAAGTGTAACAGAAGACAGATAGACGGGTAGACAGAGTGCCTTCGCATTTATAATATTAGTATGGAAGTATGGACTACCTACTTTTGCCCGTTCTTCGCTAGCGCTTGAAATTATCGCACGGGAACATGTTACCGGGAAAAGTATCCTATATTTTAATCCAGGTTATAAACTATCTGTGTGCTAAATTTCATCTAAATCCGTTCAGCCGTTTTTGCGTGACAGACTAACAAAACTTGCTGGTACGGTCCCATAGTGTGACCTGACTGGCTAACGACCATCCTCAGTCTACTGTTAATATCGACTTGTCGTGTTTTCGTAGTGCGCCCGAGTCCCCCCCCACCCTTCCCATCCTTTATCCCATTCCATCCCTTTTCCCTCCGAAGTTGGCGTAACATTGGCGATTCCTCTGATGTTGCAAATGTTCAAAGCGGTTACTACCAGGTAACAGAACAACAAAACTGCTACATACATAAAAAAATCTATTGTCTAAGCTCACTGGGGACAAAGATGTTCTCATATGTTCTACTAAATTAAAACAAATTATATGTTATATCTGGTATAACATACCTGAACTAGACTTATCTGCTAAATACTTTTACTTTTCATTAATTGGTACTCAAAAACGAATCTGAACAGAAATGTTAGTTATTTTCGTTTTGACAAACCGTCACGAGTCGCCAGTCGCCACGAACTTTCTAGGTGGGGTATGGCGTCATTGTTAGCGTGAGTTGGTATGGCGCGAGTGTGACCGTACTGCCACCCTCCTATTATATTTTTTTTTTTCTTGTTTGAGTACTGAAACGGGATGTACGGGTGGGAAGTGGGAATGTAGCTCTCATGGGTACTAGCGGAACACGACAGTCGCTATTGACGTTAAACTCCGGCCTGAGGGTGGTCACTAGCCAGTCTGTGAACTGACTGGCTAGTGGCCACCAGTAGAAATTGCACTTGATCGAAATCAAGTTGAGTTTGGTTGTAAGCTCCCATCGTGTGAGCTGACTGACTAGCGACCACCCTCAGGCCCAAGTCTACCGTTATTAGCATTTTTCGTGTTCGCCTGAGATCCAGATTCCTTCTGCCAACCCTTGCCATCCAATTGCGGTGCCTCTGTCGGTGTCTCCTTGGGGCCGGTAGACTTTCAAAGGGTTGCTGCTTCCTGTGAGCTAGGCGTCAAGACCTTGTATCGAATGGCGTGGATATGCACCGTTAGTCCCATCTTTTCCTTTTAAAGCCGGCGAGCATTGACTCCTTTGGTTTTACAATTGTCTATAGGCGGCGGTGACTACTAGGTTAGGTAGCCCGCCTCTTCGCTAGGCTTAAACATAAAAAATTTGTACCTTATAGCTTTTTCTGGTATTTTCAGAACCAAAGATCCCTAAAGCAATGAGGCAGGTTAATCCTCAAATATACATGTATCGAGGCCAAGGGCGCCCTCTCGCGTCGCACACGAATTGTAACGTAAACAATGTCGACTTACCTAATACATTTACAGATTTTTTGTTAATTCCACTCATATACCTACCTAACAAAAAAAAATCACACCGAAATGTAACCCTCTTTTTTTGAAGTCTGTTAAAAATAAGTCAATACGTTGATCATGTTGATGTTGACGCATTTAAGCTAGGTACATTGTTTTCTGACAATTGTTACTCTATAAATGATTCTTTAACGGATAAAATTGATATGTAATATTTATTTATATGTAATGAGTATTAAAATAGCAATGTTTAGATAAAGTATATTAACATTAACACAATTGTTGAATATTAATTCAATGAATGTATTATATTATTTCCTTAATTCATATATTTTTGTTGATATGCATGCCTAACTATTGTAAATAGTAATGGCGACAATATAAAGAGTTTATTTTTTATTATTGTAAGACCTTTAATGTACCTATCTGTTTTCCACAAAAACGGAATTTAGTTTGATTTAATAATTAATTTATTGCCACACAAATTAAAATTTTACACACAAAAAAAGATAAAATTTTTTATAAGAAAACATATTGGGCAAAAGAAAGGTGGCTCAGCTCGTTTATCGAGCGCTGATTTTCAGCCCTACACTCGATCTTCGTAGTTCGGAAGATAAGAAGTATATAATAGGGTTAGATTTATGTTTGTTTGGAGGTTTTTTGAACTGAGAACAGAAATTGTTCCGTGAAATCTATATATGATACAGTGGCACCAAGGTGGTAAGGTTCCATCGTATGACCCGACTGGCTATCGACCACCCTCAGCCCGGAGTCTACCGTCAATAGGGACTTGTCGTGTTCCGGTAATGCGTCTGAGAGCTAGAATCCCTCTTCCCACCCTTCTTATCCCATCCCATCCATGTTTATTGAGCATTGGCGACTCCTCTGGTGTTGCAAATGTTCATAGACGGCGGTGACTACTTACCATCAGGTATCTCTGCCTCTTCGTTTGGATTACACGTAAAAAAACTAGAGGTATCCGAACTAAGCCTAATTCCCATACGGTACCAATTAATTGCCCGATTACTTACATATACTGTGAGATATTTAAAGTCCACGCGAACAAAGCTGCGAGCGGAAACCAGTATGACAATAAACTGGTATATTAAAAACAAATAGAGGACGCGTCAAATAAATGTTATTGTGTTGTGTAATTGTAAAATCTAAGTAATACAGACGACCCGACCATTATTTCTGTAATTACATAAATACTCAAAGGACAAGTCAAGCATAAATGCATCGGTTGTTAATTATTTCTAGAGCCAACTCTAGGACAGCCTAGATTTAGCGCAGATAATGAAAAATAAACGAAAAACCTAATTCACTTACGTCACAACATACAAGTATTTAATACATAAACAAAATTGTACCTTAAGATAACGACATAAGGTCGGTTTTGCGTTGTACCGAAAATGAAGATTATCAATAATAAATTGAACCTTAATGTTAGCGCATTAAAATTCTAATTCCGAAAACAATCCTAACAGATTCGGCTCACGCTTGACTTGCTTATTTGCTTCCGAAATGCAAAACGTCGGAAGTGCCTTCCGGTTTATATTAAAATCAATTTTATTTGTACACAATAAGGTTGAGTTTACAACGGCGTGTTGTAGGCAAGTGTGCGTGACTATAAAATTAGTTGTGTCTGTGTGTGTATATTAAAGGTTGCTCGGTGCTGACTAACACCGTTGTAACTCGGATTGGATTTAATTAAATTGATTATGATTAATTATTAATAAAACACTTTTATATTCGGCTGGTCTTTTAAAATTAGAGGAGTTTAGGAGAAAGCTTATACGGTTAACAATAATTGTTTTATTATTCTGATTCAATTTAATACTACTTTTTTACAAATTTATTTGGTTAAGCTAAATGTACATTTTACACCAAATACAAGAACGGACTTATTACGTAATAATGGAGATTATTAATGCATAATTTAAAAATATGTATACTGCATTATTATTTTTTCTTTTTGTAAAATAAGAGCAAAAAGTGAAACAATGAAAGATGCCAATTAAATAAAAAAACATAAGATAGTTTCTA
>DWNK01000594.1:0-11135 GCA_018250315.1 Hyalothyrus neleus pemphigargyra | reverse complement strand
AATATTGTTTACAAAATTTACACAAACTAAAGATAAAGTGTGTCTGTGTTTCCGTAGCATAAATAATATTTTTAATAGTCCATATTATATAAGTTATAATATACTATACAGATTGGCAACCCTAGCCTTAACTCACTGAGCGTGCCTCCGATTGGTAAATACCACGTAACACAAATGTTATTGGATTGTTTTTAATGGAAGCTATTTGAAATCAATTGAGACATTTAATAATTTGCGTTAAGAATTATATTAATCTACCACAGATAAAATAATTAAATAGGATAGTTGATGGATAACATAAGTATTACAATGCTTCCAACTTTGAAGTACTTTAACGGCTTTTACAGTAATAAAATAAATATACTTCCCAACTTCTGAGTATTTATTATAGCAATATATTATTATAGCAAATAATATTCTTAAAATATACCGCGACGTATAAAATGATTTTATATTAAACAGATAATATATATAAAACGATAATATTATATGTAATTGATATGTTTAATAATTTCTTTCAGCTATTTCGGCTAAGCTAGCCTAATAAATCTAGTGTGTCATCACTGTTGCTATAAGGTGGCAGAACGCGGGCAAACAAGAATAAGTTCTACTAATAACCTAAAATATTGCTATTTTTAATTTATTAGAGTCTAAATAACGACTCATGAATTTTGTTGTCATACACTCAGAGTTTGCTAGAGCATAATTTGTTTTATAGCCCGCCTTGACGAGCTTTAGTATTACGATTAATATTTTCTTGGCTACGAGGGAATAAATCTTGAGAACATTTCTGCAGTACACCGCGCATTTCCTCTCTATAATTGAAAATGCGTCCGTTCTCTATTTGATCTCGGAAAAGTGCTTTTAAGGTGCTATAAACACATCGCCGCAATCGCTTCCATATTTATAGCCTTTAAAATTATTCATCATTCATAGCCATTTAGGATGTTTTACATATTTAGAATTTTCAGAAGATGTTCAAGGATATGTGGTTATTTGGTTGGAAATAATTTTTGTTTCAACGGTGGAAATGAGATAAAATTTGTTTTTTTTTTCTATAACCTGATTTAAAGTTGTTATGAACTCCCATAATAGAAGTCGGTTGCAGACACGTTGATATATGTTCGGGGTTTCAGATTAAATAATGAGAACTTACAAGTTAAGATTATGATCGAACATAAAATGTCTGACAAATAAACACAGGCTTAAATTTAGTCCCTACAAGTAGGATATAGAGAGATTTGGTCATTAGAAGCCAGTTACGCACAATTTTACGGATATACTCTTGCATGTGTTTAAAGTATAATTAGTTTCACGCAATCCTCCGTTAATTATTAAGCCGTCGTTATTTCAAAATAAAGGCATAAACTATATCATTTCCAGTCGATATAACCAGGGCAGATTTACATTTAATTTCGCTCCATTGGCTCGATTAGTTCGCTTTATAACACTAGAAGCGGCGTTACGGTTTAAGTGGCTACCGCGTTATTAAACAAGTTTATAATACTTCGCCACTGCGCCCGCGCAAGCCGGCGAGATCGTTAGGTTAACCATGTTATAACCTTCTTTTATCTATCCATTTGCATTTCCACATATTTTATTGTACCATTCGCGTTTTGACGCCTCCAATGACTTTATAAGGGATCAGGACTACTTTACTTAATGCGAAAGATAAGGACCGGCTCTACCATCAATTCTCATTAAAACTACGGAAATAAAATGTCTGATTGCTTCCTAGACGAAAGTAGTAGGATCTGTTAGTAGTGATGTGAAAATTCAATAGCGCGCTTCGGTTATCTAAATTTAATCTGAAGTATAACAACAGGGAATGCAATGAACCTACATGTGGTTTATGTGAGATCAACCAAGGTGTGTTACTACGAGTTTGCAACTCACATTGTTCTCGCAAAGTGACTTTCGTAATCAAGTTGTTAATTACTCCTAGATGTCAATAATATGACATACACATGCATGTTTTATGTTTATATTTTGCAAAGTGCTATAACTGCGTGTTATTTAATCATAGTTTCATTTGTTCAAACGCATAAGTGTAGGTTAAATAATTCGTGTTATATTAAATATATTAGTTAGCAAAATAGTTCTAGTTTGTGCGTTCCTCGGCTCTATGTCAAAACATAAATCATTAGTCGCATAAGCGCATTCCGATCAGTTAGTTTACTAAAATGTCCGCGGTATAAAGTAATAATAAATTTAAAGCAAACATAGGGACATTGAAAAATAGCATTCTAGATCGTTTTAAATTAAGTGCTGTAGTGTTATAATATAGTGCGTAATATTAATGGAATTGCCATGTCCAACATCTAGTTAATTCTCGTTTGCTTAACAGAACGCCAGCACATAAATAACCATTTGCAAGAGAGATTCTTGAAAATGATCTGCGAAAATAAATATGAATAAAGTCATATTCATATCATTGTTGAAAGTTATGCATTAAAACTTTTGAGTATTTTATGTAAAGGTGATAAAAATTATTAAGGCTTGCGGTGGGATCCCCTACACACTAGGTTTCGCTTATGAAATCACTGTTTTCACTGTTGTGTTCGGTTTGAATGAAGTGGTATATTCGGTTAACGAGGTGATCCCTCTTAGTCTTTAGAGGCTCTGATCGATTTAACTCACGTTTGGAGTTAGTGATGTCCATGAACAGCTGTATTCATTTAACATAATGTGAACTGCAAGCTTTTTCGACATTTCCATGTTCTAAAAAAAATTAGCTCTACATTACTCTACGTTTTCATAAACTCAAATTAAACTAAAATTAAATAAAACTGAAAAAAACTCATAATTAACAATAGAAGAAATGCCTACGTATTTACTTTGCAAATCCAAAATTATTAGAGAGCGTAAGAAATCGAATTAAAATGGTAGGCGCTGAAACCGCGCGGTATTCAATTGTAGGAAACCGCAAATGCCGTGGATCCGTTGCTTTCGATATATCGACATCGTCCGTAGGAAAGTGGGCTAGTGATTCACAGTGTTGTTTGATAAGCCGTGGTCGCGTGCTACGTAAAGCCCTGTGTGCACTATCCCTTTGTTGTTCGAATGGAGAATCATCGCATTCAGAACGCAGAACCAGTATGGGTCAACCGGAAATCTATAATCACTACACTCTGCGTTTCGGAGCAAAGTTGATATTCTCTACTCATTAACATGAGTTTACCATCTTAGTTCTTTCTAGTTGTTAGCAGCACCGCATCTGAATGAAGAGGTAGGCGAGATATCTGACGGTAAGTAGTCACCGTCGTCTAAATTTAATTGTAACTTAGCACCCATAAAAACGAATCTTTTTATATTGTACGAAGAAAACGTTTAAATGAAATATCGTAGAGATCAAAGTGGCACGTGTATAAAACCTTTAAAGCCCTTTATATCCCTCGGAAAAGTGAAACGGTAACTTTGTACCGGACTAATGGAGTAACATTGTGCATTTAGCATGAACAGTACTCAGTTTCTAGCGCAATTCCATGTGTAACGCGACTTGCATTCGTTATTAAGCGGCCAAGAAAACATGCAAACATTTTTGATTACTAATTGATTAACTTAACCTCACCTTAAGTGATAAACTTGGCAGGAACTTCTTTTACAAGATGCTGTATTTGTGTAATACTTATACCTGGTTCGTAGGCAGAGGTACCGTTGCTATATCAGATTTTTGCTTATAGCAGCAACGTTCTCGATAAGTTTTGGTCCTGTAACTTTAGTATGAGTCGCAATCAAAGAGAACACGATACACTATTTCGTATCGACTTTTGACTACGACGAGAACATCAATTTATCCAACTTCTATTTTTTTATCTATCTATAGAATTACAAATCTGTAGTCTATCAAATATATTATATCGTTTATTCAAAATTAATGCAACAAAATACTGGAAAATATTAATATTGAAGTTTAAGTTTTATATTTATACTTAACACCTAGTGTATATTTATACCGCTTGATGAGGAAAGCCAGAGATATTAACAAATAAGGAATAAAATACTGACTGCCAAACGTGTCACAATCATCTAAAGTTTTTCAGGAGATAGACCAGTATGGTTCATCCGGGGATGTACCATCGCCGCAAATATTTCCACCGTGAAGCCATTTTTTGTATTTCGGTGGAAAGGTGTAGATGTCTGCTCATACATGAGGCGACCGTCTTACTCCTAACACATGTGTCATCGACTAAAGATAGGGCTCTTGCATGGAGTTGGTTACAGATGTCTATTCGCGACAGCAACGACTTACTATCAAGTGATGTCCATGCTCGTTTGCTACTCGACCTTAAAATGCAAACTGTGTGCGTAAAGTTTTGTCACGCACTTGCCTTTAACGAACGCGCTTCATATTGCTTAACTTTGTTTATCACAAACGATCAATATATGCGAATGCGGAATATATGCGGCTATGGGTGCTTCATTACTCAATTATGTAAGTTTTGGCTTTAATAATGACTAGTCAGTAAATCTCTTTCCATAGATCTTAAATCCATCCTTCCCCAGACTATATCATTGATTCTTCGCTAACGACGAGAACTTTACAATAGTAATTACTTTGGTTAAAGGACGGATAAACGTCTATAATCGTAAGTATCGGACGCCTAACAGTGAAACGGTCGATTTCTCTGAGCTCACCTGTTGTAATAAAATACTTTACGGTAAACTAACTATAAATTTATAGCATTTTAACGCTAACACTCACTCTTAGTGTTCATTTCTTCTGTCTATTGAGTTTAGAGCCAATAAAATTAAGTCTCACATAATTTTGCGCTTTCACGGAGATTTACTAATTGTCTGTCTATTTCTGCATTAAAAAACAAGTGCAACTTTTAAGAAACGTTTATAATTAAATGCAAATGGTTTGACTGACATAACAGGACGTAGACATTTCTGAGATATACAAGACTATTTTTAAAATTCGATTTGTTCTAATATATTATTTGACGTGAGAGAAGTCGTTGGCTTAGGCAAGTATTAAAATTTTGTGTACACTTGTTTTAAATTACTTTATGTAATGGCTTAGCATAAAAACTTTGCATATTTTGCTAGTATCACTATTCAACAGCATATAACATATGTTTTTCCTTGAACATTAGCAATGTAGGAATCATGTTATTTTCCGGTGTTTTATTGCCTTTGTATAACAAAATTATGCATAATTGCGTGCAATAAATTTAGTTGAGAGTCTAAATAAATGACATCATTGTATACAGCAATATTTAATACTCAATTTTTATATGGCCTACGGTAGGTTAAAGGCCGTGAATAATAATGCCAATGTTTCATTGTAATTTAAAAGTAATCGTGATTAAATTGAGATCAATTACTTTGATAACTTCTTTGCTGATGAATAACGTGTCCTCCTACCATAATTTTCCTGATCGCAGCCTAACTCACGCAATAAACAAATATTAATAACTTGTAACAGATCGCAATCATACGTACAAGTTTTGCAAATAGCGAGGATACCTATATACATGCGTACACCTATGCATGCATACACCTATATACAATATATTTTCAATAATGTGTTGGCCCTATAGTTGGCCCTAAAGGATTAGGCCCCTTTTCACTCTAAGAGCCCTGAACCATGCTCAGCAATCGGCCAATAATGGACGGAGAATGATACACTATTATATACATTATACATGCTACATACACATTATTCTACATTAAAGCTCACAATTGGCTTCATTGAACTTTTAAACTCCAAGATTCAACAATTAATTTTCTAGATTCAGACTAATAAAGTCAAAAAGCTCTTTGTATTGCATGAAAATAGTTAATTTTCGAGCCAGCAAGCACGCAAAACTGAGACATTGAGTTGCATAATAACATAAATTTGCAAAGATGAGTGTCTAATCCATATTTATCTAGTCATTAGTAATAACAGTTCGAACATCGCGTGACTAAAGATCATTACGGGGCGTTGTCCAAATTATTTTCTGACATCAACCTAATGAGGAATTTAAATTGTGTGTTTCACATCTTCCTTCTGTCAACTGGAGTTTATATTTTGCATTGTAAATATACGAATCGTTATTTACATCTACGTAGAAACTCAATTATAATAACACAGATAGAATAATAAAATGTAAAGTTCTTTCTAATAACGTTTTCTATTACTGGTTAATTTTTCTCCGACCTGATTAAAAATACCGTTTTTTATACATTGAATATAGTTTTTCTTGAAAGGTTAAAGTTATTACACCTAACATATATATTTTTTATTTAAGTTTTACTACTTAAAGTAATGCTTACGAGTATGAAGTTGGAGTAAATTCCGTAATGTTTGCGTGCACAACTTTTTCGAGTGACAGCCCATCGCAGATTACAATTGCAAAACGCATGTCCAGTAAGCTTATCGGCGATCTACTACTGATTATCAACGCAACGCTTACAAATTCAGAGAGACTGCTTTTTACTACAGTTTACACCGTCCTCACTATTTGGCTTCCCAGAAATAAGGCAGTGGTTCTGAGAAGTAATAAGGTCCAGACTGATTTGTGTGCGACTTGTACTCCCGTCTTCCTATTTTAGGATCGCGTCACACTCGTTACGTTGCTCGACATAAAGTGAGAACGGCGCATAAATTACACTAATTTGCATGAATTTAAGGCGGAAAATTGCTGGAATCGCTAGGGAAATTTCTATGCGGCGCTCATTTGCTACACTATATATCGGAACGTGTAATGCGCGGGCAGTGCCATGTACAGCAATGGACGATGTAGAGCCGCTGAACTAGATTCGCTGGATGTGAATCAGAATGCTCTAAAGACTATCTATTTCATTACTCAATTACAAGAGTTATTTAAATGTCTAGAATACTTTTAAGAAGCCATAGATTGCAAGCGCGCTTCCGCTCTACATTTTAATTTGTGCTTTATGCTGTTTTTTTCTGTGGTCGAATCACTTTCGCTTTTTAAATTCCTATCCTCTAATGTTCATATAGTATTATTATTTATTTATTGTCTATGGTCATGTTCTTTATTTCTTGTGGTCGTGTGATGGAAAGTCTAGACTTTATAAGTGTTACGTAAGACTAATTTCGGTTAAGGGTGGTTACAGGAAAATCAGTTCTTAATTAGATTAGTAAATGCAAATAAAAATACCTAATATGCTTCAATATTGCATCGAGTGTTTATTGCAATATCTACAAAGATACAAATACTTCAACTATAATTGTATTTAGAAAGAGGTAACTCTACACTTGTAATATTAGAATTCACCATTATTACAATACTTGCAAAGCAAGAAATTCCATTACCAAGCATAAATAAACAGATTTATTAACATTAAACCTAAATATCCATGCTTTCTAACTCTCTTCCATTCAAAGAGACCGAAATGCATAAGCGTACCGGCACAAGTCCTGTTAGATTGCCACTTCTGATCTCCGTATAAGCGTAGCGCAGCATGTTCGGGGGTCCAGAGATCTGGTAGCGACTAATCGCAGCCGCGGGGTCACCGCGTGTATTCGCCCGCGAACCCACCACGTTTATTATAATAAGCTGGTAGCATTACAGGGCTTACCAATCGCCCATGCTACATTAGCAGAATTAATTTTATCGTATTATGTTCGAGATAAGTGGATATCGGAAAAGGTAACCTCGATGGCTTTAACGTTACATTTATAGGAAGCATGCGAATTAGTACACGTATACTAAATTAGGTTACGTATTTATTATGATTTCAATGTTTTATATACGAAAATATCATGCCATTGTCATTATACTGTTAATTATTTAATCTTTGGGCGATGACTAAATCATTATTCTAAATTTAGTCTAAATTAATCCTATGTCCTGATTTCTAAATTAATTTATTTGTGTGTAAAATATCTTCTACATCCACATAGACATGTTAGCTTAATGGAGTAACTGACATACAAACTTAGAAATTCATATTATAGTACGTTATTTACGTTATTTATTAGTAGATCAATACAAATAGGTATATCAAAAGATATTGTTTATTAAAGCGTGTTTCTTTACAAAAAAAGATCTGTGGACATACAATCCTTCCATCATCTTTCTCCTCCTAGAGGTTAAGTAGGAAATTACCATCATAGTGAAACATGATGTTATACATTTCATAAATACTTTCATACAATTTAATTTTTGCTTAATAATTTCTGCGTACTTACTGCTGAATTTCCTATATGTATGGAGTTACGCGCATAGTAAATCAATAAATCACTTACCTATTAGCGCTTGGACGTGGTAATTGGGTATAATCTCATTTGCGGTAGACAGTTTGGCGGCGGTTTTGGTACTCTGCAACAAAGAAGTGATGTATTAAATTACTTCAGAAAAAAAACTTGTTTACACTTATAACTTTTTAATAACTTTTTAATGAAGTACATTGGTATTTGAGCATGCAGGTTAAGATGATGAGTGGTCACTGCCGAACATAGACGCCTGTAACCAATTCTAAGCAGGACAGGAGTCCTTTCTGGAGGTCGATAGCAGATGCGTTGCTAGTCCTAGGTAGCTAGTCACCTCATAAGTCGGCCATCACACTTTTCCACCAAAACACAAAAACTGCTTTACGGTAGAATACTGAATCAGTGCTTACAAGTAATGAAACTGGGATGGTAATGGTTTGGTATGGTAATATTTTTTGTATTTAAGGATGGTCATGTATTCGAGCTAACTTATTCTTAACATCAATATTTTTCTGTAAGGACAACGCATACGCACCTTAGCGCCTTAGAAAATGACCCATCTAATGCGCTCTAGACTTCTAGGTCATACGTGTTATTAATTCTAGTAGTTTTATCATCATTTTTATACATAAGTATCCATCCATAAACGCATATCAAAACAAAGCTGGTTTCGACTTCTAACGATGTTTCAACGTAATAACAGTCGTTAACTAATAATAAGTTTCATTGCGTGGTTAATTTCGTCGTAAGATTTGGAGTTTCACAACGCGTCGTCCCCAAATGTTTCAATGCTTATTGCAAATTCGTTGCAATTATTCCATGATAATATTGCGAAATTGCTAGAGAATTAGTCGCATCGTGACACAGTCCTGTAGATCCGATTCTAGAAATCGCCCATTGAAATTAATTGCGTGAACTTTGATCCGTTGCCAAATGTTCGCGAGCCCTGCATTGTCGTTACTTCGACGTGGATCGTACGTAATTAAATGGCTGATTCATGACCGGTGAAATTTATTTTATTGCGTGCAAATAAAGCGTTATACGTTAAGGCTATTTTTACGCTACGTATAGCGTATAAATGATTATAATATATAGCGTTAATTTTAGAATAAGTTCTTTATTATTTTTTTTTATTTGCTTTAAAAATCGTCTGGGTTAGTCAAGTTATCAAATTTAGTCTGTATCAGATTTTATCATTTCAAAGTCAATAAGCTCAAAGAATCATCCTGTATTCTAGCGAGTTTAGCAAGAAATATATCGGATAGAACTTTTCAGTTTACAAATAATTATATACAACTAAAATTGTAAATCAACTAAAACTGTAAATTAAAAAAAACATTAAAAATTTATTAAGAAATGAGAGAGAGATGATTATTAAAAAATAAACTATTGAATAATTATCTTGAACACGTTACGAATAAGTTCACGAAAGTATAAAGATGTTTTAAACCCTTTAAATCAACGCGCAAGGAAAGCCTTAAGAAGGGACCAATTTAAACAATCCATACACCACTGTTATACTTTTAAAGCTAACTTAATGACACTATAACTTTTCAATTTACGGCTTAGTATATTAAATCGTAAATAAAACGGTCACTTCGAAACTTGCCAACATCTTATTGTTTTGAACAAATTACTTTGGACGTAAAATGTAAATGGTTTAATCGGATCAGAATTCTTTTTAGTTTTAAATATATCCGTAAAGATAACAATTACTTGCCCATAATGTTTGTTTATTATCGTAAATTTACACCCTTTGCTAATCAAAGTGCAAATATAGATAACATTATCAAAACAAAATTTATTTTAATGTATTTATTGCTTAGATTAAATACACAAATAAATTTAAGTTTTATTATTTAAATATCTACATGGGAACCTACATAAACAAACTTATCGTATGTTTTTTCTTACGCGAAAGCTATTGTAAAAGTGTAAATGAATTATCGAGCATACAGTCTGATTAACATCAGTCGCTGTCAAGAACAGTGTGACAGATGTCTCTGTGATGCCTCAAAATAGAAGTTCTAGCAAGGAATCAATTCTGGACGTAGCTATACCTGCGCGCTAAGTCTAAACTTAAAGTGGAGCCTTATCCCACTTAAACTATCCCTAATGGAAACGTTAAAAAGAATGTTAGGGATGTGCCAATTTTTGTGTTTTTATTTCAGAAGGCATTAGTCCACTGCTGGACATAGGCCTCTTCCAAGGTACGCCACAGAGCCCGGTCTTCGGCTCTCCTCATCCAGTGGCTTCCCGCTACATTGCGCAGATCGTCGCGCCACCTTGAAAGGGGTCGCCCCACACTACGTTTACCCAGACGTTTACTCCAACGGTCGTCGGATCGACAGCATATGTGGCCAGCCCATTGCCACTTCAGCTTGCTAACTTTCTAAGCTATATATATGTGTCCATATTATTAAGTAATCCTTAAACGGCATGTCATATACCTACTTAATGACGGTACATTTTAAAAATAGCAAGATTCAGAAGTATACCTCGTCAATACATTGAAACAAACAAACAAACAAAGAGATCGGCAGTGGAAGCCATAAAACGGGCGCGTGCGAAACGGACCAATCATTAATTTCATTATTAACGACCACGTTACGAGGACGTAACGACGCTCATTAAAAAATCTAAACTCAAATAAGGGCGGTGGTACTATTGTACTTCGAAATAAAAATCTTAGTGTGTTATATAAAGTAATGATTTAAAAAAAATACCATAATGGTCCTTTACGCGTTAACCCTCTTTCAAAGATACAGAACTTAAATTGGATGCAGAACTTAAATTGGATTTTGGAACGCAATAACAATTTATCTAAGCAAGTTCTGCGTAAAGAATCAGGATTCTAGACCTGCCAATTTTGGTTGCTGGGTTGCTGAGTGGACTTGAGCTTTTTAGCTCGGGACACTTCAACCTGGAAGATTGTTTGTGTCCTAGTCCGTGGATTAGAGTTCGC
>DWNK01000593.1:0-11137 GCA_018250315.1 Hyalothyrus neleus pemphigargyra | reverse complement strand
CAAGGTACGAGTTGCTGTCCAAACATATTGTTTTTACATTTACAGCCATGGAAAGACGCTTCAAGAGAGTCGACGAAATAAGGAGTAAATTATAAAATAATTAACAGAAAACACTTTAAAGAACAACTTTTTCGTTTCAATATCAGGGACGTAGCTAGTTTAGGAAACATTTGGGCATGCTGCAGTACATGCGTAAATGAAACGCAACTGTGTTAAGATTCCGATTTGCATTTTAGATCTAGGGTGATCCTAGCATTGCCAGATTAGCCGACACATAAGCATAAATGAATAAGAACATGTAAAAATGACCAACTAGAGTCCATGAGTCCTATGAGTCCATACTACTGTTATTCTACCATAGCTGTTGATGGTGCAGGTGGAGAGCGTCGACGGCGCGCTCGCGGGCGAGGCGGGCGAGACGGGGGAGGCGGGCGAGGCGAGTGAGGGCGGCGAGGCGCGCGAGGCGGGCGAGGGCGGCGAGGCGGCGGAGGGCGGCGAAGCGGCGCGCGCCACGGCCGCGCGACACGCCGCGCGCCTCGCGCACCTCGACCACGAGCTCAGCAAGATTAGCCTGCACTATAAGCACGCGCCGCCCAAGGTAGACGCACACACACACACGCTCACACAAACACGCGCTATGTATGCTCAAATAGGTCACACGACAACACATCATTTGTAGGCAACGTTATGCACGTTAAAGGATACACATAATCATACTCACATAACCAAGTACATATGCGCCACATGTGCGCACGTCGTTACATTAAAGACTATATTATGTGGCACACTACGCATAAATATCATGCCATTTACACATACATAATATTATTCGCACGGTACTGTTTCGTATGTCTACAAATAAGCTTATAAACATATATTAATATTATTATTGAGCAAAAATATTATTAAGACAAATGTTCGGAAAGCATTTTTTGTTTCAAAATTTTAATCCTCATATTTGAGAAAACATATACAATAATAAACACATAAACTTCTGAAAATCTTTACTTATGTTCAATATTTATTTTATTTACACTGTATCGTTTATTCTTCCTTATAATTGAAACAAAGTAACCCTTTGTGTAATCCAATATTTATATCTACCGGTTTTACAGGACGTATACAGCGCTGAGCACAGCGCGGAGGAACACGACATGCTTGCGGCCACTATGAATGATAGTGCGGTCAATACGTTTGAGGGTAAGTTTTTTTTACTCATGATTAAACACTTAAAGTAAGGTAGATATTTTATACATTTGGAATAGAAATGGGTAAGCTAATTTAGGACCCCTAAAATAAAAAGTAAATAAGTGTATTAAAGTATTTAATTTATAATATTAGGACTCCAAATGAATTTTAAATACGAACTTCCTATTTTATTCATGGACTTATTATAAATTAGTTACCACTTGCTGTTTGCGAGAAATTTAATTAAATTTAAGAGAATACTTCAAGGTTTAACTTAAATAAATCGCAATTTACAACTACTCGTGGAAAGACCGAGTTTAGCTCGGGTTTATAATAATTGTGGGGTAATATATTGGATTAATAACATGGGAGATATGAGAGAAGAGCTATTGGAACAATCGTAGTGTACCAGGTGGTTGTTTCAATCTCGTTATAATTTATCCTGAATATCCTAACCGGCTACATTGAAATTAACAATGCGTGTCCTCCCCGTTCAGAAGGATGTCCTAAAATCATCCCCGGTAACCTTCTTCTTTCTTAAAAATATGCCTGGGACTCTTGAGACCCGAATACTCCGCCATTGTCCCTATAACCATATATAAAGTCGTTGCTTTAGAAAGTCTTTTATCATGTCTAGTAAATAAAAATAATGTAGTGAGTTGTCTTATATGACGTTTGTCCGCGCAGAGCTGGGCGGCGAGTGGGTGGGGCCGGCGGGCGCGCGCGCGCGGCGTTTCCGCGTGGCGCGCGCCGCGCCGCTGCGCCAGTACGGCCTGTGCCGCCTGCTGCCCGACCACGACCGACACGACCGCCACGACCACCTCGCCGGTACCGCGCACACGCCTCTAGCATACACAGCTCCAACTTAGCTGTCCTACATAGTTTTACAGTATACGTACACCTGATAGTCAATAGTCATTGCCGCCTATAGCTGTCTAAGTAATACAATAAAAATATTAATGAGAGTTAATTGCACAGATGCATTGCCACTACTCAAGACTAAAAAGATCGCTTTATATATATTCAATGAGCCAGCAATAACACTTTTTCACCAATACACAAGAATTACGTCATACCAAAAATGGGTGTACATCTAGTATGGAATTGAACCGTTTAATCCTATCGCTTGGTAAATGTAACCTTTCGTAAACTGATTTCTATCCATCTCGTTATTGATTTTTAAATAAACTGTACCGCATATGAAAACAAAAAACTATTTCAAATAGAATAGGAATACGTACTACATAAAAAATCGGTTACACCAGTCATCTCACTAATAAGCAGACAAATGTTCCGTTGCAGCTAAAGAGAAGCTAGATTTGGGGTCGCAGTCGCAGTTCGGCGGCGAGGGCGCGCTGGATGAGCTGTCTTGCGACAACACGTCGTGGGGCGAGGACGCGGCCGCCGCTCCCGAGCACGAGCACGAGCTGGAGCGCGAGCACGAACATGAGCACGAACGCGAGCACGAGGCGAGCGACACGTACGTGCTCACGGACACGGCGCGCGCGCGCTGCTACGTGCTCACCGACGCGCTCAACGGACGCGTTGCTACCATCCTCGACCCCGCGCCGCAGGTGAGGCTCCACCGTTAGAACTGTTTCCCGTGCAGCGATATCAAACTTGCTCTCGTGCAATGTAAACATGTGTTGATAACTCGTGCTAGCATACACGTCCTAATCGATGGGTAAAATCGGAATCCATTTATCGCTCATCGCTAAGACACGTGTAACATAATATATTGGATTATTCGCTCAATTAAATATTATGTTCCCTTCAAACTCAGACGGAGGTCCGGCAGAGTCCTGCGGAGGCGCCGGCGGAGGCGGAGGCGGAGGGCGAGGCGGGCGCGGAGGCGGAGGGGCGCAGCTACCTGGTGCTGGACCCGGCGCGGCGGCTCACGTGCACGGTGCTGGACCGCTCGCTGGCACTGGACCGCGACGCCGCCTTCGCGCCCTTCCACGAGCGAGCGCACCGCGCGCCCAGCCGCGCCAGCCCCGCCAGCCCGCGCAGCCGCGCAAGCACTGACTCCACCGATCAGCCGGTACATTGCATTTTCTTTTTTTTATATCATATGGAAGTTGCAGACGAGCTTGGAGGTCCGCTGATAGTAAGTGATCATGGGCACCGATAGAAATTTGTAAACAACTCCATGAGAACAGCTATCCAATCCGGATCGATCACAGTATGCGTTGCTAGTCTTGACAAGTAAGATGGTAGTCTCGTGTATTATTTTTAAGCGCTTAGACGCATTACGTGATAAAATTGTTGTGATGGACATTGAAGTTTGTGTATTTATGAATTTGAGTTTTTATTAATATAGTTAGATTAGTTACTTTGTTTTATGATTTGCAGTATATTCTGAATGTGATTTAATATTGTCTAACTTGTATTTTTAAATCATTGAATTTATATTATAATATATTTAACATCTATTGAGTTATTGACATTGAATTTGGTTTAAATTTTTAAATTTAGTATGTAACAGTAATTTTTAAAAATTGCTGCATTAAAATGTAGTGCTTTTCAACGAAAGTCCATATTTGGATGATAGGTCTTAAAATATTTATTCATAGTCGTAAACACGTATGGCGATCGCAGGTGGTCCTGGTGTCCGCCACGGAGGAGCTGGCGCGGTGGCGCGGCGCGGAGGAGGGCGGGGCGGCGGGCGGCGCGGGCGGCGGTGGTCGACGCCTGAGCGCGGCGGCGGGCGCGCTGCGCGCCGACGTGTTCGTGGACGAGGCGCTCACGGACAAAGGTGCGCCGCGCGTCCACACGCGCTCTGCAAATTTTTTTTTTAAACATCTTTGTTAATCACCAGATCGATATTGCCCTCTCCAAATGACAAAATAATTTTCACGGCTAGCTGTAATGCAACCGTGACCAGAGAGAAATTATGAGAGGTCATAATTTATCTGTGGTGGAGTCGAGAAAAGCAATCGAACTCGGCAGTGGATTAATTGGTCAATGATGAATAATATATGCTTAACATGTTTTAAAAATTAAACTTAGTAACAGCAGACGACTACACTAGCTGACAAGTAAACTTAACCACAGCACAATTTCCGCCAAATTGGTGCATAGCCGATCCGATCGTGTGTCACACCATACATTTGCGAAGATTTGTTAGCCAAGAATGGTTCCGGCATAAAGAAGGTTCACTCTTTAAAATTAATTTGAAACTTTTCAATTTAATGCATCAAAATAGCCCTTCTTTGACCATTCTCTTTTTTCTAAAAGACAATCGATGAACATCCTACATTATTTACATCCTGCGTCTACTACAGACTACGATTTAATAAATAATATTGCACTAAGATCGCCACTAAGATCGCCTGACGTCTGATTATGATGTCAAATATTTATACGTTAGCTTACCTCCCATAGCTTAAAATAAAAAACACTCAATGTTTGTAACATTGAGTTATTTTACGTACTAATAACGTTTAAATTAAATTAACATGTGTAGTTAACGCTAAATTAACCTTACTATGACGTGTTAGTCTTTAGTAGCTGTTAATACATAATCATCTCCGTTGTTACCGTATTCGTAACTGGCGCGTGTGAAGCTGTGTGTGTATGTGTTGCAGCGGTGTGCCGCCAGGTGGTGCTGGTGTGCGTGCGACGGTCGTGACGTGTGGCGAATCACCTTGTACCTTATATTTATTGTACGTGTAACATACTATATCTATATCATTATTCGTAATAAAATAAAATATTCATATGTGATATCTACCACTTGTTGTTTTATTTTGTACTATACACTAAATGATACGAGAGTAAGTCGAGAAAAAATATTATAAAGAAAACCGTTTATTGTTGAATGAGGTTTTATTTCTCAACATACGAGAACCATGTCAATATTAAATGGCTCCCAATTTGTTTTATCCGTAATGCACACATTCATGTCTGTGTGATGTTTTTACTTTGAATTAGAATGTAAAAGCCATTTCTTAATAAATCCTTGTTTAATCATTTACTCATAGTTTTCAACATATTTTGTTATATAGGAAATGTTTGAAAGTAACTTAAATGTACAAAGATTCAAGCTCAAAATCGTTTGTACATTTTAACTGACTACGAATAATGACATGTTTTCCCTTAAAATTTAATTAAAATTTTAAAAAAAAAAAGTAAAATTTACTAGAATTGTTTTTTTTTTTTTTTTGTTTTTCACTCTTTTTTTTTTGAAGTCGGTTAATAAAATTATTTTTTCGGGTAATATAATCAATCAATATCAGTTAACTTATGTTGTCTATTATGTTCTTTTTCTATAGATATTTTTAATTAGGTGTGCATATGAAGAATGTTTCTATTTTATTGTGTATTGTAAACACTTACCATTAAAGTTAAGAGTATCATAGCGGTGTATATCGCTGGGCTGAAGTTCCGGTATATGCTACTACCGCCACCAGATACCTAGAAGAGATTAGAAATTTGGGTAAATATGAATCATACAAACATGACTGCTTATAAGCAGCGCCTTATGAAGAATATGAAGCAAGAGCCTTTGATTTGCTATGAGTTCTTAAGTTTAAAGTTATTTTTATATCCACCTGATGGTAAGTAGTGCCGTCTATAAACATTTGTAACATGAAGACAATTATGCTTTCCAGCGTCTTTATGTAAGTTTTCATTGAATAAATGATCAAAAAATTATAAAACCCGCGATATTATCTATGATTAATGTTATCTATGATTTCTATCTGTAGTGTTCATTAAGACCATTCCAATGAACCCAAACATTGTAAGTTCCTCTACTGTAAGTTGGCCAGGAGTTGAGTATCCTGCAGAGTCCAGACGATGCTGCAACATCAGGTCAAGGTTACCATGTCCTTGCAATATTATTGAACTAACAAGAAACAAAATTGCAAATCATTCTGACATATATTAGTTGTTCAAATCTAGAAAAGAAATATAAAAGACAACTTCATCGACTAGAAAAGAGCTGATCATCTACAAAAAAACGGCTGAATAGATTTCCTTGAATCATAGCTAAGAACACTCGAATTACCTTTCAAACAAAAAAAACTAAATTTAAATCAGTTCATCTGTTTAGAAGCTACGAGCCACGTCATAGAGTGCTACGTCACTCCGTACCGGATATAGTGATAAATATCTACGGCGGAAATGCCTACGTACGATAATTTCATAGCCACGTACGTTGTACGATGCTACACTACTATCGTACGCAGATTGTACGATAATTTCCAGTATGATGAAATTTGATAATTGAACTGATAGCCAAACAACAATTGCAATCGTTTTATACTGTTACTGTCAGCATCATAGGAGTCAGGACTCAGGAGCATTGAGGAGGCGCTCAAAACGATCAAAATGTACATTCGGCTATACATTTAAAATTATTATGCTCAATTTGAACTCCAAGTGGAACGCGCCCTAAAATAGACTTCCAAATAGATTGTCCAGAAATAATTGACGATTTATATAAAAAAATGGTTTTACGATTCCCGGCTTTTATAAAAAGATTGAATAGCGTATGTTATTTATTTGTTCTTTCGATATATTTAATGAAATAAATAATATAATGCATCGGATTTTTTCGAGCCAAAACACAGTATATTGCACATCCCTAATAACCCTAACCGAAAAACGCCAAAAAAAACACTTATCTATTAGTCTTGAGTTTTGACTTTTAATTTTGTGACTAACCAGTAACAATGCACCAATTTGAAAATTACTAACGACCTAGGGATGTCGGAAGTGAAAAAAAATATCGATTTATCGATATTTATGAAAATATCAATCACGACGTCGATATATCGAGGAAAAAATAACGATATATCGGTTAAAAAAGCGTTTTAAAGTAATAATGTATTTAGTTCAGCCCAGCCTAGTCATTACAATAAAAACCACATATTTTTGGAAAATTTGATCAATATATCGGGGAAGTTTAAAAAAAAACATTTAAATATAATAAAATAATAAATGTATTGTCATTCTTTCTTTCTTTCTTCCTTTCATTCCAGTATCACAATACCAGGGTCACTTCATACCGGATATAGTGTGAATATCTACAGCTCAAATGCACCCGCTGGGGGCTATGACTGTGCAGTTGTGATTTTTGCAAATATATTCTATATTTGCTATATACAAAGGTTTAATTTTTATACATTATTATACTCTTTGGTGCTAACCCTGACACAACTTTTTATTCTAAATTTGAAATTATGCGAACCAGAATTGAATAAAAAAAAATTATAAAAAATAAAAGAATATATGCTAATACATTAGTAGTCATAAACCATACAGGTTTTCCGTTTGATGTATCTTTTATGGTTTTGGATTCTAGCGTAGTCTAAATCGTGTATCGATATATCTATATTTTTTTAACATCCCTATACCGACTACCGTCAATGACTATAGAATTATAGATTACGATAAATATGTTACTGTAAAGTGTATATTATATTATTATACTCTTTGATATATATGTTCTGTGCTGTGGATAGACTAAATTTAGCAAAGTAACTAATAAGGTAATAAGTAACAAAAACATTAAGATAATAAGGTCAATTTCGTTTATCAACAACGATAACCATTAATGAGGTTAAGTTTACCACAATCAATCCAGCCAGTCATTCCGAGCTGTTGCCGGCCGGGTCGTGGTTGTTAACATGTCAGCACTATGGCTATTTTTTGCATTACAAATATTCACATTGGCGCAATGTTTTTTTCATCGCTACCCTGAAATAAAGTTAGGCGAACGCGACGATGGGGATCCAGGCTCGCCGTTATATCTGACACCCTTCATCGAAAGCGGAAATATAACTGAAGGTAGGGCTCTCGCACGCGTCCCTTTTACGGAGAGTTTGCGAATAAAGAGTTATGCGGGTTACTTCACTGTTGATAAAAAATATGACGCGAATCAATTCTTGTGGTACTTTCCGGCAATGATACCGAACAAGAAGGACGCTCCAGTTGTCCTTTGGCTGCAAGGAGGGCCAGGTGCCTCGTCATTGTTCGGATTATTCACTGAAAACGGTCCACTCCGCGTCCGCGACGGCAAATTCGAACGCCGGAAATACACTTGGGCTCTCAGCCACCACGTCATCTATATAGACAACCCTGTCGGTACTGGCTTCAGCTTCACAAAAGATCCCAAAGGTTTCTGCACCAACCAGACTCAGGTCGGCGAACACCTCTATTCAACCCTAATCCAGTTCTTTCAGCTGTTTCCTGAGTTGCAGCAGAATAAGTTCTTTGTGACTGGGGAATCATATGCTGGAAAGTATGTACCCAGTGTGGCATACACTATTCACAAGAAAAATCAGGATGCCAAAATCAAAATCAACTTGAAAGCCATCTCAATTGGGAACGGATTGTGTGATCCTGAGCATCAATTGGTATACAGCAAATACTTGTATCAAATTGGCTTAATTGACTCCAACCAAGCTCAAGTTTTTGCTGATTATGAGAGTAAAACTATTGACTTCATCAAAAAACAGCAATGGGACGATGCATTTGATACGTTCGACACACTATTAAACGGGGATCTTATTGATGGCAAGAGCATATTTTACAACATGACTGGTTTTAGCTTCTACTTCAACTACCTGCATACAAAAGATTATATGGCTTATGAAGATTTCGGCCCAATGATACAGAAGAGTTATGTTCGAAAAGCCATCCATGTAGGTAACCTGACCTTCAATAATGGCAAGGACGTTGAAATGCACCTTAAACAGGATGTCATGAAGTCTGTAGCGCCTATATTATCTGAACTATTGGACCACTACTATGTACTCATATACAATGGACAATTAGACATAATTGTTGCTTATCCGTTAACTGTAAACTTCCTCAAAAACCTAAATTTCTCTGGTGCAGAGGAATACAAAACTGCAAAAAGGTATCACTGGTTGGTAGATGGAGAGCTGGCAGGATATGTTAAACAAGCAGGAAGATTAGTTGAGATCATGGTTCGAAATGCAGGGCATATGGTGCCTGGGGATCAGGCCAAGTGGGCACTAGACATGATTACGAGATTAACTCACGAGAAGACTTATAATAATGATAAATACCGCATAGACTTATAATACTTGTATCAAGTTCTACTTGTAATGACAAATACTTGGTTTTAATGAGACTATTCAAAGTTTATTTCGAATAAGTAATCTTTGGTTGTTTTTAAAATATTCATTTTATAGTCATGTTACAAATTGCATCAATTAAAAAAAAGCAATTTTTTTCCAAGGTTCCATAAATGATTAATTTTGCCTCAACTATTACAAAGCATATTGCTCAATATTTGTTATGCCTTGGTAAGTTACTATAAAAATGTTGATCTGATATATACTTAAGTCCAAAGTAAGTAATATAAGTCTTAAAAGATCTTTAAATGTAAGTAAAAATAAATATTGGCTGTGTAATAATTAGAATATACTAAACTGATTGTTATTATCCTAAGAAATTAAGGCACATAGTGTTTGTCAGGAGTATCTTTTATTTTATAAGCAACTACTTTTAAAGCTGATTACTTACCATTTGATTTGTAAGTTTTTCCTTGTATATCCAAATATTTTTTTTTGTGAATCATTAGTGACCAGCCTAAAGGTGGAGAGGAGGCTCGAATATATTCAGTGTAAATTAACCCCCTAAATATTTCGGTGCCTACCTTTTTTTCATAAGTTCGCTAAAATAATTAATTTTACATTTCAGTTTAAAAATATATGACTCATTACTATACTATGTTTTCTTATTTTTCCCTGAACTCAAATATAGGTTAGATATATACAACGCTCAGCCCGGGCACCTGCCTGTACCTGTATAATTTTATGTTAGTTTATCAAAATTTAATGTTGTAGACATTCATAACATCCAAACTCAAATAATAAAAAGTGTAAATGGTATCCTATCACTTACGATCTGCTGTATGTCCATCTCGCAGGGCTGTATCTTTGAACTGTAAGAGGTAAACAAATAAAATATATCCACAAGTTAAAGGCAGTCCCCATACAAGAATTATTGCGTTTTTAAAAAATGTGTGGTGTTCAATATTATTGTACGTAGTTTGAGTACGAGCCCGACATGCTCTTGACCGGTTTTTCATAAATTTGCCGCTGTTATATCGCTATTTAAAAGATAAATTCAAAGCAGATTTTCTATCAAATTTATTTGTAGCAAATATGATTTTATGCAAAATTTCCAACTATTACTCGCGGCTCGCTTACGTTAAATTTAAACTACCTACTACTTACTTAATATATAATAGCTCTCTAATATCTTAATTGACACGGTAATAAGTCGTTGCCTTCTTTAAAAAAAACAAATAAATTTTAATGTTTTGTTTTCTACTTATCATTACCATTATCGACATCTGTACCCTTAGTATGAGTTGCAATCAACAAATTAATGCTCGATACACTATTTCGTATTCTTGTTTTTGCTTGGGTCGCTTAACTCGATGTCAAACCTTGCGACACGTCATCACGCACAAGCGAAGCGACCGGCTCCATAATATTTTTTTACCAAATCTTTCTCATTTAATATTTACTAGGGGAACGACCGAACTGAGCTCATTATAATATGGGTAAATAAATATTTTTTTCCCTGGGTTTCATCGGTTCATATTTTAACAAAACTCAAACTACTCTGAACTTTCTAAACTCTATAATCAGACTCTGAAAACCATTTTTTTCTAAACTTCTCATCAAGACAAATTTAATAAGCATAAATACGACAGGGGTGCCGACTATCAGTGCTGAGATCCTATAGCCACCTTCCGGCTCTATCATCAGACCTTGAAAATTATTTATTTTCAAACTCCTCATCGCGACCACATCGCGGCGACATCCAATGAGCCCAAACACGATAGGGTTACACCTTCCAGGACCCGAGATCCTGTGGCCACCTTCCGGTTCCAGCATCAGATCAGGTCGTTGCCACCATATTTTTGCATAACTATCGGACATACACACGTGTGCAAAAT
>DWNK01000592.1:0-11140 GCA_018250315.1 Hyalothyrus neleus pemphigargyra | reverse complement strand
GTACAGGGGTCGTGTCATGAAAAAAGTAGAAAAACACTGCACTACAACATAAAAAATATTGATTCCCGGTCCCCCAGATCCCAGGAGTCCGTCGACTCCCGCGGTTCCCAGGAGCGGTCCACACCGGACAAGTCCCCTGCAGGGCGGCGGGACGTGAAGGACATGCTGCTGCAGTCCAAGAGCCTGCTGGGCAAGATGCTGTCGCCCGCCGCCGAGCGCGACAAGCCCTCCGCCAAGTGGTTCGCGGACGTCCGCCCGCCCAATGAGGTGCGTATGACATGCGTTACGAAGTAGGACGGGTGTCGAGGAATACAGAAATCCTAATAAGTTAGAAAAATTATTTTAATTTCTTATCTTTACATTTTATGCTTAATATTTTATGTAATAATATTGCCTCGTGTATAAGTGTAAATATCTTGCATCTTATCGGAAAACGGTTTTCCCGCTCTGCTTAAGGTAATGCTCGGCTGCGAGTACAACTTGGACACAGAAATCGAAATTGTAAAAAGATACATATTTTAAATTACGTGTAATAAGTTCTATGATATCATTACTACGCTACGTTGAATCAGTGCTGATTTTAATTCCGCATCCAGATGTCTACTAAAATTTAACTGATCTGATTATTTCGATTATAATTTCAAAGGAAGTATTACTTGAACAATGTACTCTTCCAGCCGTTGCCAGCCCGTCCGGAGAAGCTGATGACTCGCAAGGAGCTGACGGACCCGTTCGGCTCCGACGAAGAGGACGAGCTGGCAACGCCGCAATCGCAACACAACGTCAATGCGGCCAATGACATTGGTAAGTCCGCTGCTGGTAATGTCCCATAATGTGACCTGACTAGCTAGCGACCATCCTCAGGCTTGAGTCACCGTCAATATCGACTCGTCGTGTTCCGGTAGTTGGCCTGAAAGTCAGAGTCCCACTTTCATTGTATCCATCCATCCCATCCCTTTTCCCTTTAAAGCTGACAAGCATTGGCCACTCCTCTGGTTTTGTAAATGTTCATAGGCAGTATTTTCGACAACTCAGGTCTCAAAAAAAAAATTGTTTTTTTTTTTGTTTTTTACAACGGAGCCTCCGGATTTCTTATTTTTTACAAGGGTTCCCTGTTACATCTTATTGTAACGACGCCCGCTACTACTACGTTCAAAAACCACACCCTGCAATTTTCTGACTTATTACAAAAAAATAACAACCGAACTCATAGTGATAAAATCGGTTGTTTAAGTTTAATTCATAATTTTCGTTGATATAGTCGATTCATTTCAACTTAACAACTAATAAATCATGTTCTAAATCAATAAAATAAATAATTATTGCAGCGAAACCAGATCAGAAACCAACAATAGAACCCGCCGCAACCGACCCGCTAACCGCGATGACAGCAAACCAACCGGACCAACCGGACAACCTCAACCAAAACCACAACCACTCGCCGGAACGGTTGCAACCGAAACCGCCAACGCCGGAGCTACCGAAACCGACGCCGGTGAGTGACGTTATTGTGCGGTAGGCTTTATGTTTTGTTTAGAGTGTTCTGAGGCCTGTGTGTCTGTAGCTCTCGGATGGACCGATTTGTATGCGGTTTGTTTATTTGAAAGGTTGTTTCGTTGCTGTGGTTTTTACCTGTGTTTGGGTATTTGTTTAGGTGTATGATTATTATATAATGTTACGAATAGACTTGGGTTTATGATGTCCTGATAAAAATATTTTATATTTTTATCGACGCTAATATATAGGTTATAGTTAAAAGGTTATATGTAATTTTTTGTTTATATATTGTTGTTTGTACTGTGTTAAGTTTTTATGTTTTTAAAGATATACGTTTTTTTTTATGGGATGAGCTCATTCATATCGATTATACACAGGCAGACAAATGAATAGACATGAGGACAATAAACTATTACGTCCGGGTTAAATACAATTAAACTTCTTATCTTAGTATTTTGCAAATAAATATATAAATCAATTTTTATTATTTGAAAATCACAAACAGACATATTTTATTGATATAGATAGATCTTACTCATCTACTGTTTAATTTCTTAGATCAGTAGTATATCGAATAGCTTGACAAACGCGTTGGATGTTAATCTAACGCCTAATCTTCAATGATTGTGTTGATTGTATTTTAGTAAATTAATAATCGGCCTAAAAAATAAGCAATTCTGCTTTATGTCAATGTAAAATATAATTATTTTTATGCTAACACGGTTGTGAATAATTAAAAAAATATAGATTACATTGTCAGTCTCGTTAGTTGCAAATCCCGATTTAGTGCTCCCATTTACAGAAAACTATTTCATGAATTCACCGCATTACATAGTAGTGATACATGGTTAAAATTCTGTTTCGGAGGTAAATTGTCAAATAAACTTGCGATATTATAATTCGTGACTAAAATAAAACACCGCGTAATATTATATTTGTTCTCCATATTAAGATGATATTTTAAGTGCATGTAATTTAATTTAGCTTTTAAAAATTAATGGTTTTGTACCTCATAAATTACGCTTTAAGAATTTGTTTTCCATTTATATCTACGGTGTATTTTTTTTAAAAGAGCGCATAGCCTAATTAATTGCTCTGTTCATTAAAATACCATGTAAGAAGAATAAAAAGAAGAACATTATTAGTAAGAGGGTGAACCTTAGGATTTTTTGTAAGATAATCTTTTTACATACATTTTGTACTTAAATATCTATAGAGCCGTACAAATCTGTCTTTGCATTAGTTAGAAAGTGTACTGTAACGAGTTAATCCTTGTATTTCGATGTCATTTCGAACTTAAACCTAATTTTTTAAAGTAGCTTATATTTAACACATAGTCCCCTTCTAATTTTATACATAATCCTCACAATTAAACGCATTTTTCTCATTCCATTTCCGAACCATCACGAACATCGCTTTGAACAAACATAAAAAATGCCTGTGTGTGCGTGTGGCATCAACGCTTCTGATTGGACGATGCTATGTAAACAAAACGCTTGCTCGAACCTGATTGGTGGATATTCATCCAAATATCCGCGCGCTTCTCTGTGATTGGTCGGTCGTGCCGCGCTTTGCTACGATCAGCAACTGTTGTCCCGTCACGACGAGCTCAAGGAGAGAGCGAGACAGCTGCTCGAAGCCACGAAAAAGGAGGCGAAGGAAAAGGACAAAAATAAGAGACAGAGCTCCAAGGAGAAGGAGGATTGTCAGACTGAGATCGTGAACGGGCTTAAGAATGGCGACGCGAGTCCTAAGAAGGTAGGTGGATAAATATGGCGATAGGTTCTAGAGAGGTGGTGTTAAACAAAGATGGTAGAACTTCTTTGATGTTAACTCGCGAAGAGACACATTATCACATATATATATCTCTCTATTCGCTATGATCCAACCTAGGGGCCTACTCTGTTGATACAAAACCCGAAGTTTCGGGCATGGTAGAGGAAAGGTCCGTCAAATGTCTAATATCTTGGTAACCACGACAGAAATACTGAGACTTTACCAATCTTTACCTCTCGTAGAGAAAATACCCGAAACGTCGGGTTTTATGTTAATGGAGTAAGCATCCTGTTTGAAAGGGTCTTATGAGTAGCTTCATATTTGTGATTATTTCAAGGGCGACTTATAATTGAGTTGATATACAGTGTGTTAGGTCAAACAATGGACATATTGAAGGGTGTTCAATAATAACTTACTATTTACTATTTTAACTGGATAATTCCATCAAAATATTTTTTGTTTGTTTGTTTGTTTTGTTTTGTTGTATATTTGTTTTGCTATTTAAAGATAGATAGAAATAGAAGATGGAAACCGTGAAATTAAATGTCCTATTCACCTTATCAAGCACCGAAAATATGTATTGCTGCTGTTTGTAATGAAAGGATTCAATGCCTAGTTGTATTCACTTTAAGTCATCGGTTCGATGATATGAGAAAGCAGAATTGGTGATAGATGTTTTAATGTGTTCAAATGATGTTTGCAGGTTCTCACCGAGGAAGAGAGACAAGCGACGCTGCGAGAAAGGGCCAGAAAGCTTATTGCGGACGCGAGAGCGGGCATTGTCAGGTATTGACTCCTCACTCAATGTTTATTCAGTTAAAAAAGTATGCATTCATTTATATATTAAACTTTTTTGGGGTTCCGTTCCCAAAAGGTACCAACAGAACCCTATTATAATTCGCTCCGTTGTCTGTCAACCAATTCAGTTAACGATCGCCACATAAGTGACGTAATCTAATGTGACTGATATCATAAATGCAAAGGTTTCGGATTGATGGATGTTTGTTACTATCTCACGCAAAAACAGCTGAACGGGCTTAGAAGAAATGTGTCACACAGATAGTGTGTACGGTCTTTTTTGTCGGCCCGCAGCCCCACGTCCCCGCTGTCGCCGGCGCGGCGCGGCGCGGTGGAGATCATCAGCAAGCAGTCCGTCATGGAGGAGCTCGCCGCCGGTGCGTATCGCTGCTGTTATTGTATACTTGCAATGATAACATACACAGCGTCGGATGAAACGCGACACCAAACATTGTAAACCTCTGTGTGATATAATTGCTTGTGTGAGAAAAGTGTTTTAAAACATCACACGTGTTTATCGATATCTGTAATAAATAGTCTGTAATAAATAATGTATAATAAATAGCGAGGGGAATGAACTTTAGTCTAACCTCCCCTAGGTTTTTTTAGTAGTAGTTTTTTTCCCCTAGGTTTAATTGAACAGGCGATGGGCAACAAAAACATATTTTATTGACATTGTTGCTTGTAACCATGTAAGCAGATAAGGCAAGCTCTCAGCCTATACCATGCTCAACTTTCTGTGATTCTGTGATGATCTTGATTACCAAAGAGAGGAATTAAAATTGTTTATGGGATTAGATTGATATGTTTATATGATTTGATATTATATTATTACATTATGATCTTACCATATTTTTTCCTTATTAGCGGGTGGTGTAGAACAGTTGGAAGCTCTGGTGGCGCGCGCGGATTCTATTCCTTCGAGTCCGGGCTCGAGGAAGAGTGCGCCTAGTCCGGATAGATCGGGTGAGTTAGAATGAATAATCAATGTTAATTTTTCATTATAAACCATTTACTGGTTTCTTAAGTTAGCCTAACTTTTTTTTTAAATACGCACTTACGTGGTAACATTGTTATAATTGTTCGAACCAATAGTATTTGCTTACATCCCCTCGACTAGAAAATAGCCGATTATCTTCAAACGGCTGTACGGATTTTCTTCAATCACACCTAGTACTCTCGATCGAGTCACACCAAATTAAAAAAAACCTTAATATTGGTTCATCCGTTCGGGAGCTAGGACGCCATAGACAGACATATAGAAACAGATATATACGTTAAACTCATAACACCTCTCATTTTTTGTTAATAAAATGGTATGTACATGGCAGAGGGTGGCGGTAGCCCGGTGCCCGCGGACGAGACACGTCGTTCACCGCTGCATTCCTTCTGCGCGCTCGTGGAGCGGTTGTCGCCCGACGTCGCCGCCGCGGACGACGAGGTACTGCTCCTTATGTGTTTAAGTAAATCACGGTGTCCACATATTGGAAAGTCAGGGAAAAGTTAGGGAAGCTCAAAGTGGTCAGGGAAAGCCAGTGAAATCGAGGAAGAGTCAGGGAAAAATGAGATTTTACACTGTTCATGTTCCGAAATTCTAAAGTAACCTAAATTTTTTTGTGTGGTTTTTCGAATATTTTTTTATTAACAACGAATAATTCGATATTAGAATACTGAATTGTTCGGTATTCGAATATTTTTATTTGAACAATAGCCTATCGCTAATTCCCAATAACGCACAGGAGGGTCGCGAGAGCGGGTCGTACATAGCGAGCGAGCTGGAGGCGCTGGAGCGCGAGCAGTCCGCCATCGACGAGCGCGCCGCCGCGCTCGAGAAGCAGCTGCGGCGCGTCATGGACGCCGCCGACAACACCGATGTGAGTGTACACACACTCGCACACACTACCGCGCACACATCCACGCATGGTCATACACAGACACACGCACACACCTACACACACACCCACGTACAAGTATTCAAAAACGTACACGTACACACAAACACACGCACACACCTACACACAGACCCACGCACAAGTCTATAAATATGCACACGCACACACTTGTACATATAGCCACTCCTCCACGGGTACACGCACGTATATGTATAGTTATCAGACTTCTTGTAATATAGTTACGTTCTGTATTAATAGACAGAATGGTGCAGTATAAACATTATTATACAGAGTGCCCATTTAATTACCTGCATCCTTCTAGCATGTGAGTCGGACCACGATATATATGACCACGATATTCAGTTCAATAAAAATCTACCTTAATATTTAAAAAAAAGTAAATATTTTTTGTTTCTGTACAGCCATAGCTCATTCAACTTAGATTATTTGGTTTTCAACTAAAATACTTGTATTTTTATTCGCCGTGACAAAATACTACGCCGTACTGCAGGCTGCCATTACCGCGCTGGTTGCTTTTACGCTACGTAGTACGCTATAGATCTGCTGGAGCCGAGGCCATTATTCTGAATCATTTATAACAAGCCATGTTGATGTTAGGTTACTAATTGATCACATTATCTCAGTAAAGTGTAAAGCGTAAGGACACAAAAAGTACGTGTAATTTGTTATATTAATCCTTAGCTACCTTGATGCAATGCAGGTAATTGAATCGGCACCCTGTAGCCCGCCTGCGTCTTCATTAGGCTTATGAATAAAAAAGGTGATGGCACTAAAATATGAAATAATAATCGTATATTTTACTCTTTTTCAAAATATCGATATACACGCGTAGTTTGTGCATGTGTTATATGTAAGCTACTTTGTTTTTGGTGTTTGGTTTTCCTTGCATATTATTATTTTTCTTCATTCTTTTTTTTCACCGAAACCTACTTTCAGTTTAATTCAATCCAATTAACGAATAACCAACCTAGGATTATTTCTGCCATACAATTTTAATAAGAAACGTGCATTATGTAAATGAAGCCATACTACTTTGTTAGGTTTTTTTTTAATTCAATTGCATACATTTCAGATAAAACCGAAAAATATATTTCTCTCTTGCGTGCACGTCCCTCGGGATCCGGTATTTTATTTTAATATTTATAGTGATTAAACTTTAAACTAATAACTAATGATAATTTACTTTATTATAAGGTAACTCACAATTATATCGTATAAAAGGTAAGACATATTTTATCATGAAATACAGGTAGGAAACGAGTGCATCTGATGTTTATTTGGGTGTCTTGGCAGGGAATCGCATTGGTTCGTTATTGTGGGTATGTGGCCAATTATTTATGCATCGAGCGAGGGTAATGAACTTTAATATAGCTGGGAGGTCGTCAGTGTTTTGATTTAGGCCAGAATAAACACATGTAAGCCCTCCGCTCCATTCAAAGCAATACGTTTTACGTAATCAGGTCGACACATAATGTGCTTGATGTACTTTGATTTAGTTTAATTTTAAATTGATAGAAATCTTTCATTTAATTCGACACCCTTTAATTAATTTAATATATTTCTATTTAACTTCTTTCATTTTAATGGCATGTCAGTTTTTGAGAGTCAATATTGTAAATGTCATGTTCTCCTATAATTGTGGATACACGCACTTTTTGTTATATATACATGTTGCCATTTTTGTGTACGTATTCTACGTTGAAGAAACATACAAAAAAAAATTAGTTATCTTATCTGCCTACAATGTTGCAAGGAGAAGTTTAATTTCTTGTGAGATATCAAAACCACATCAGGTCGGAGTACTGTTGGTAATTAGATAGAGTGCCCTGTATGCTCGTTTCCTACTTCAATATCATAAAAAAATTACAAATCGATGGAAGAAAGCATAATATTTTATTGCTTTAACTATTTTAACAACGCTAGGTACAAAAATACTCTTTCTGTGACTATTCGTTGTTTTAACTTATAATTTTTTTGAGATTGAGATTTGAGAGAGAGTCTGTACTTTTGTCCTTATATGCATATTTAATGGAAAGGAATATTGAGTATCCGTGTTATATAACATATTATGTATATAATTGAACATCAGATGGACTACACGTTTGCTACCTCCGTAATGTAGCTTGACTGCATCAATGTTACTCACAACACGCTTTATTAGTTAATTACACTGCTTAACTGCAAATTGCATGTAAAATTTTTTTTTAGTACATCGAAATTGTAAAATTGAATATTTTAGTGTGTATAATATATTTCAGTTTCTATTTATTTTAAAATCTACTCCTGATTGTAAATGGCTGATTTGAGTTTTTATATTAATTTACACTTTTATTTGTACTTGTATTTAGTCAATATGTATTAAACTTCGCAATATCAGCTGTTCATACTATCAAGATACAAATGGCCATTAACTGAAAATTTCTGAGAGAAATTTCCTCTGCTTCCCTGATAAGCTATAGGCGAGTTGACGAAGTTTTCCCAAGTTTGGCTGTCTTGCTCGAAAACCACAGGATTGTATTGGAAATAGATGGCTTGACCTAGTTCCTACGGGATCTTTCGATCAACCTAAGCTGAACACGCCCGCATAACGTCGTTAACTGACATCGCCTCTATTGAGTATGACTACGTCGGCATCCTATTTAAGAATATGCGATGAGCATAGCGCAGGTATAGATTTATCATGAAATTGGTTTTGAAACTAGAAGCTCCAGAATTAATTACTTTAACTAGTATAACAAATATGTTGATATGAAAACTTTAGAAAGTAGCGTAGTAACTGGTTCTATGAAGGTTTTTTTTTGGCCTCTTATGGGTATATGCGTAAAGCTTGATAAAAAACTTATTTACAAATAAAATTAGATTTAATAACCATTTTGATCGAAGTGCATACTGTTACGAAGAAATCTTTGAATTTTTATGTTTACTTAAGAATAAGACGAACCACAACAAGGCCAGACCTATTTAACATATGTTAGTGAAATAATTATTTAATTTAAATTGTTTATGTTTAAAATACGCTCATTTATTGTGTTATACATAATCCTCTAGTGCATTCTGCATTGTAATCCCATTAGATACTGCAATCACATGTATGTACTCCATTACATAAGCTAAACTTGAATGGGGTTCAAGTCAAGATATCTTAACTACGGCCATACATCAGCTACTAACTAGACTGCTCTCGGCCGGTCGCTTAACTCTGGGAGCATCTAATTCAATCCCTTGAGTACTCGAGTCTTCTTAGAGATACTGATTAAAGCGAGATTTTTTTTTAAATGTCTTTTAAGTACTTTGAAATACATAATGTTTACGTGATTCACGTAAACATTATGAGTTTTGTTTAAACAAATATTTCAATGACGTTTCAAAACAAGGTCAAGTTCATCAGTTTTAAAGACGTACAAATTAAGTGATATTTATATGTCACTAGCTTCTCCCCGCGGCTCGCTTGCGTTAATTTAAGTATAATAAATGACGTTATTTAAAAAAAAGTAAGTCGTTGGTTAAATTATCATAACCATTGGTCATATCAATTTACCAAACTTGTCAATTGGTCAGGAATTTAACATCGGGAAGGCTACATGCTCATTTGCTATCTCCATATAATAAAAAAGTTTATCTGTAACCACTTACTGTGTGAGATGTATCTTTTACCAATGACAGCTTAAAGAAGAATTTTAAGAATATCTACTTTTGAATTTAAGCCGTCACTTCGTGCACTTAAAGCCGCTAACCAAACTAGGGAGAATCTAATACACTCGCGTGAACACTCGAGTGAAATAGTCGATAATGAATAAAGCGAAAATTTTTCATACCTAAAATAAAGTTAATAAGTAACTTGCGGCAACATTATTTAATAGACACGATGTATTTTTAGACACGCTGAAAATAACGTTGCTTGTATGGATCCTCCATAAATTTTTTATTTTTTTATTGTTGCTATAGTAGTACATGCTTTGTTAAAATTTCAAACTTGTATCTATTACCGTTTAAAAGAAACAGATCGGTGGACAGACGGCTTGCATGCTTTGGATGCGTAAGCTTAAAAAGAATGTTTATAAAGTTATAAAATCAAATGGGCGGAATTAAGAAAATCGTAATTAAAAATCTGCATTTTCCCAGTAGCAACTGGGTTGGCACCAAAATACAAACACAAATTGTAAGCTATGATTTTCTTTATTTGGCCCATTTGCGCGTCACTTTATAGAACTCATACACCAACAACACGCACGTTCTTATTAACGCGTTAAAGGAATTGTAATATTTTAAGTAATGCCTTCATGTAACTACACTTTGCACTAGCTTCGGTTACTTAACTAAGAAAGTTGAAACTTCTACTTCAATCCTCTGGGAAGTGGCGGCTTGAAGGAATTAAATTCATTGATTACCCCCTAGCTAAAATTAAGGGCTCGGAGTGAAAAAGAAGAAAAGTCAGTGGATAAGTTTGTGCAGGCAATACTGTTATTCATTATTAATCCCTACTACATACAAAGCAAATTAATGTATTTTTTTTTTCACTATGTAATTACAAAACGGTTTTCAGTTTTTTTCTTTATTTGACGTGATTGGAGGTCAACTAAAAGTATTATATAGGTTTTGATTTACTTGTGAGAGTTTGAAATATACGCATACTCTTTTTCTTTAGTATGTATTGCAATATAGATTTGAAATTTTACGTATGTTATTTCTGTGTCTCAATTGTTGTTTTATTATTGCAGTGTTACTTTACAAAATAAATGTTACTTTCTTAACATTTGAGATCGAAGCCGTATCTGAAACCAGCCATAAATGTGTTGTTTCCTTTGATTACTTAATTGAAACGCCTCTTAAATGCCACTCTACTCGAACATAGTAGCACAAACACTGTGTTCTGAATAATTAATTAAAAAATAAAAGGAGCAATGATAGACAAAGCGTTCTCGTAACGATCTTTTTGCAACACGTTTTAAAGATTCTTCTCAAAATAAAGTGTAGAGCGTTAAGTAATGACAGGTTTAACAATGGGTAGTAGTCTGCTGTTCTTATATTTGAGAACTTCAGGGTTTTGATTGATAATATCTTGTTCCTGGGTAAAATATCTTAATTTATTTTTACTAGTGAATCTACACTTTGCTGGTGGTAAGGTCCCTTCGTGTGACCTGATTGGCTAGCGACTA
>DWNK01000591.1:0-11140 GCA_018250315.1 Hyalothyrus neleus pemphigargyra | reverse complement strand
TTTAACGTACTATTAACAAGATTCACAAGATTGTAGATAATAAATATTATAACAGTCATTGTTGAAAAAAAATAATGACTGTTATTGTTAGAAATTTATAATGAAATATATTATCTGCTATATGTTATAACGCCCAAGTTTACTCATATACTAGGACCCCATTCATCGATCCTTCCAAAAAGTAGTTTTATACTATCAGTGTACGCCAAACACCAGGATCGGCATCCGGGTTCACCGGTAGTTTTTAAAACTTAGGTTACATTATGTTCATATTGAAGAGTTCGACTGAGTGCGGTCCAATGAATTTGGCTACAACTTATACATCTTTGATCGTACAAGCGTTCGCGTGATTCAGAAAAATAAACAACGCCATCTAAATAAAGGTTAACCTGATGCTAGCTATGTTTTAAAACAGTAGGTGGCAGCACCAGTCTGAGTAGATACTGGAACCTATAGACATGTCCGAATACACAAACCTTAAATTTTATAGATAAAACATTATAAAACTTTGATGATACAATAATCTAAATATGATTTCAATTAAGCCTTTGACTGTGTTCTCTAGGATAGTTTACAGATGTGACTTTCTGAAATTGGTGCAAAAAAAATGTATTTGTACTAGGAATTTACTCCTTACACTGTAGCAGTCGAGAAGTCGTGAAGGGCTTACAAACCTATAAAATTTTGCAAAGGTATAAGACAAGGATGACTAATGTCTCCACAACTATTGAATATCTACATAATAATTCAAAATCACTTTTCAGGTGTTTATTTGTATTTCTTGCACAACTTTTAAATGAAATATTACATAGAAACGCACCTGCAATAGAGGCCACAATGTACCAGTACTTATTTCTCTCAGCATGGGCCCTTTCCCGTTCATGACCCAACTTCACCGCAGCAGACATTGTCGCGAACAACTCCCTCTCCTCTCTCTCCGCATCCGCGAAGAGAGTACGGAGCGCTCGCTCTTGGATGATTAGCTGTGAAAAGATTATAGTTTATGCTGGTGGTAAGCTCCTATCGTGTGAGCCGACTGGCTAGCGACCACCCTCATCCCGAAGGCTACCGTCAATAGCGACTTGTCGTCATCCGGTAGTGCGCCTGAGAGCCAGAAAAATATTGCGCGTCTAGTGACGCCGAGTATAAAAAAAAAGTTATTAAAATCTACATGTCTACTATATAAGTACATACGTTAGGATGTACTTATTGAAATTTATAACATAATCAAAACATATATCTTGAGACCAAAATTTTGGCTAAGAAATCATTTCTCGAATTACATAATCTTAAACTAACACTGCCATATTAAGTTTCAAAGCCGCAGCCACAGACAAGTACTGACATAGTTCTCTTAATTATCCGACCCCTAAAATAGCTCTAATTGTTGTTTAATCCTGGCGTTCCAGATGATCCTTAATTAATATCTACACTGGACAATGATGTGACATGTCTCTTTAATCATGATCTCGTTATGTAGCCTTGATCATTGATGTACACAAACACAATCATTTATGTAGGTACGTTGAATGATACAAAAAACCGATAAATGAATGCAAATAATTAAAGATTCTATTCTTAATGAAGATATAAACTTATAGATACTTCGACGATCTTTTTGAAATGAGATTTGTAATCTTTTCGTTCTTTTTCTTCTCATCTTAAAGTATTTCGAAAGTCAAGGTAAAAATATTATAAACGTTGCTCAAAAACTCAACGAGCCTATAAAGCCATTCGTAGGGCTCTTATCACACTTCTTTTTTTATGATATTGAAGTAGCAAATGAGCATGCAGGCCACCCGATTGTAAGTAGTCACTGTCGACCATAGACATCTGTAACCAACTCCATACAGAACACAGTCCTATCTGGAGTCGATGCATTTCTCTACCTAAAGACTAAGATGCATGTCTCATATATTCTTCTCCACACTTACAGTTCCGCTATTGACGACGGAATTGAACTTGCGTTGTTTTAAGTAAAATTGTCATCTTGGCACAGTGTAGCGGAAAAAAAAAATATCAATAGCCTTGGCACAATAAGAATACTTAGTCACTAATCTTAGCCGATGCGAGTGGACTAGAAATAATCATTAATGAACTCGATAGATTCGTAATTAGACATTGTGTTTCAATTTACTTAGAAATGCGAGGGTCATAGCATAAAGAAGGAAAGCCGTTCTAATCATTATACTTTACATATTATTTATATTTTTCTTTCCATACTATTATATTTTACATATTAGCTTTTGTTAAGTTCCATTGCTTGGGTCTCTCTCTATAATTAGGAAAATCCTGAAACGTTACTCCACCACCCTGATTCGGTGAATTCTGCTCGCTTGCATTATAGAGAATGTTATTTATGATTGAGTTCGGGATTAAACACGGATTAGTCTTTATTTTTTTAAGTGCGAAAAATTAGACTGCAAACATATTTAAGAAAATTTATAATTTATCAGTGTTTTTTTACAATATTTATTATACAGACATGCATTTCGATAAGCACATGAAACTACGTTAAAAGAGGACGGTAAGCGATTGATCCTAGTTTTATCAATATACATCAGATATTAAATAATGTCGAAAATCTTGAAAAATTGAAATCTGCAAATGAAAGTTTTGTCGAAGGTATTATAGGAGTTCAAAAACATTATAAAGACTGGGTTAGCCAATAACTAACTAAGATGGATGCGCATAAGTTGTATTTACGGAATACGCAAGTGCAGTAAACTCAAGGACTTTCCCGGATATGAGGAGAGACCCAGCGCAATAAAGGAAAAAAATTGCAATCAAATATTTTTTATGTTATCTTAAAAACTATACGAACGCTAATATATAACCACACCTAAATCAGTTTATAGTGGAGTCATTAGAAGATTTTAGTTGTGCAATTTTGATTAGTTAATAATTAATCTGTAACTGAACCTAAATTTAGACTACTTAGTATTACTTAGCACTGTTTAGTTATCGTGGCTTACACATAATAGATTACATTAAGATATCGTGGATTGCTGGTAAAACTACTTAAGAAAATAAATTACCTTGCATTATTTTTATTTATCTGAAACATTAAATACGCTTAACGTAAAGATACTGTCATGAATTTTATTTTTCGAACCTTATTTATCAGTGGGCAATTTTCACGGAATTTGCTTTATAGAGTAGAATACCGTTATTCTAATCAGATCGGCGTGCATGGGCGACTCTTCTGGTGTTGCAAATGTTCATAAGCGACGGTGACTACTTACCATCAGGTATCTCGACTGCCTCATCGTTTAGCTTACACATAAAAAATATAGAAGCTCTACAAAGTTGTTGATAAATTAGAAAATAATAGAGTTCGCTCGTTTTATGTACTGCAATTAACAAATATACAGATAGGCCAAAACAGATGGAAAAGGCTTGGTTGGCCATGCAGATGGAGACAGAAAAGGTGTAGCACACAACAGAGGGTTCTACTACAAAATAAGTGGCGTAAAATGTATTGTTATCATGGCCTTCTTGATATCCACCATAAAATTTCCTTCCTATTTTAAAGAACTTTGTTAGTATTTTTTTTACTTATTATATATTAGCCAACAGGGGATTTCACGACTTTTTACTGTGATCGTTATGGGATTCTGATACGGAATACGAGGCATTTTTACATAGCATGTTTTTGATGGGATTGAAGTTTAGATAACCCAGATATGCCTGAGATTAGACCCCAAAATTAACAAAAATTAAAAACCAAAAAACAATCTGCTAAGACATATGGATTACAGAAATTGGTTTTCCTAATACAATCGTTTTCTTCGTAGTCGGATAAAGATTTATCAATGACTAACGCACCGATAACAACACTTCCTTGATCGTCTTGTGTAACGGCAGCTTTATATCCTTATTAACTGCAGTATAAGGTTCAAAATCGGTTGAATCAGGTTTCTATAAATGCATCGACTGTATTTGAAATGTGATTTGGCGTATAAAGTAACAATCTCCTTGCCTATTTTCTGCCTGTCTGTGCTTACGATAGATTTAGAATTTTTTCACTTCTAAATCAATGATTCGGACATAAATTTCACGACTACATCAATTTCTAACTTTTCTCCGTAGCTTAGTAGGATTTTTAGGATTATTTTCTAATGAGAATTTATTAATATCGTCGTTATTAATACTGTCGTCAAATCTTTTAGACAGGAGTCATATTTCCAGTGTGTGATTTTGTTTTAAAACAGTAAACCTTTTTACAATGGGTAAATCCAAATAATTTTAAAGGTGTTACTAAAGTTTATTGATTATGTATTCATCTTTTACATCAACGTTTCGAAATAAAAACAATGGATCATTTTGTGAAATATATCGATAAGGACATGACAATCTGTAGTGATAACAGTAAGTGATAACACATCTATCGATTCGACAAGGATTATTTAAGTTTTTCAGACAAACTATCTTATCATGTTATATTAAAATATTGTTGGGAACAGGGATATCAAAGTTTATATGAAGTTGGCATACGATATGCATTATATAAATTTTATTTTTGGACAATGTCATATGATTTCCGATTATGTTATCATAATCGGAAATCATATGACATTGCAAAAACTGATAAAATATATTGAAATACGTGACATATTTCATGTATTAAACAGTCATGTATTTCCTGTATGATCGTGGTTCTATATGTACAATATACATATTTTATACTTTGATAAGTATGTTAGTCATACGTAATGGTGAGGGAGAACCAGTGTAACAATTAGAGTTTTTTTGTTTGTGCTTCTGAGGGTTACTAATAGTATAAATAGTAAAAAGCAATGCTATTTGATAGGTATAGGCCACCGTGCTTTAAATATAATGATATGTTTTCAGGCTGGCTTTGCGCTTACGATGGAAACAAATTGAACGGTACATCTTTCAAAATTAGAAAACTTTAATGGCAATATTATATTAATCTACTCACATTGCATGGAGAAATGAAAAATCGAGAACGTTAGGTCTGGTGACAGAAGAAATTCACAACCAGTAGTCTATAGCTGTAATTGAGAGTAATTACAACTTTTCCAAAATCTGAAACAATGATATGAGCTGTAGATAAACGTCAACAGATATAAGGGCTCTTTTCTATATGGGCACATAAAATTCTTAATGTATTCTTGCGTCGTTACAGTTTCCGTCTTCGCTATATAAAGGGAATGTAAATTGTCGAAGCCTGTAGCAATAAACTCGTATGAGTGTTTACGACCAAATCATAAACGTTAGGCTGAGCGTAAAGAATCATTAGAATTGGTTTTTGCTTCTGTCTGCTTTTTCTTGTATCTTATCTGCCAGAAAATGCAAATAAGGTACAAGTAAGTGCCACTTCTGCATTTTTTATTATTCTTTGCCATTTTTTGCTACCTTATCTTTTTCGTTGAATTGGTTTTTCATTTAGATAATTCTATAACTTCACAACTTACGCTTTTTGTATAACAAATATTCTATTAAAATAATTTCATACTTTATAGTTGTCATAAAGAGAAATCTTATGTGAAGTCGATCACAGTACGTCCTGAGGAGTAAGATAGTCCCTTCACATATAAATAATAACCACACCTGGAAAGGTGTGTATTAGTTGAAACTAATACAATGTGTACCTATACCTATGCGAGAAACCTGTTCACATGTTACTTTCAATGACATTTAAAGAAGTAATGTGAACCCAAATGACGAACCTATAAATAATTTTACTCTTAAAGTAAATAATAGCAACAACAATTTTAATAATTAAATTCACGTTATGTTCATAATTGTTTTGTCGTTACAGAGTAAGATCTTTAGATCGAAATCAAATGACTTCGAGAGTGAAGCTCTAGAAGTTCACAACGAATACAGAAGAGAGCATGGTGTACCTCCATTGGTATTGAACAAAGAAATCAGTAAAATAAGTCAAAAATGGGCAGACGAATTAGCAAAAAAAGATGCCATGGCATACAGCCTCAACAAAGACTACAGTGAAAGCGTATATTGCGGATGGTCTGTAGATCCTAATGTCAAAATAAGAGCTAAAGACTGTGTGGATAAATGGTATGGCGAAATCACTCACTTTTCTTTCGGACAAGAACCAGAAGTCTTGAATTGTGGACATTTCACCCAAATCGTTTGGAAATCTACCACAGACCTTGGTATTGGTTATGCTAAAAGTAAATCCGGAAAGTTGTATGTCGTAGCTAATTACTACCCTCCTGGTAATTACAGTAATCAGTTTGCAAAAAATGTACCGCCACCAGGAGCATTGCAATTTAGGTCTTCATCGAGTTTCAGTTCGTCAAGCTTCAGTTCAACAAGCACTACACGTGAAGCAAATAACAACTTAGCCCCTCCGTCACCCAAGGAAAAGAGAAACAATAAAAACTTTAATGATATAACGTCAGATTTGGTAACTAAATTCAAATCGACATCTGTATCGTCTGATAAAGCAGACAAATTTAAAGAAGACTTCTTACGTGCTCACAACGAATATAGAAGATCACACGGAGTCCCACCTCTTGAACTAAGTAAGAAGCTTTGTCAATACGCCGGTGAGTGGGCTAAAGAGTTAGCTAAGAAAGGTTCTATGGTACATCGAGACCAAGATGAATATGGCGAGAACATATTCTACGCTTGGTCTTCTGATCCTAATTTTGTAGTATCTGGAAAAGCCCCGGTAGATAAATGGTACAGTGAGATCAAAGATCATAAATTTGGAAAGGAACCTACCTCTTTAGGTACAGGACACTTCACGCAAGTTGTATGGGAAGATACTAAAGAAGTCGGCGTCGGCGTAAGTAAGTCCAAAGAGGGTCAAGTTTATGTCGTAGCAAATTACTTTCCCCCTGGCAACGTAGTCGGCAGTTTTGCGAGAAAAGTTCGACCGCCTTTAAATTAGTATTATCCTCAGTGAAGGTAACATTACCAAAGATAATTCACATTCCAAACATTTTTTTATTTTTACCTTTTTATGCCGTTATTTATTGATTAGTTTTATGAATATGATATAAGTACATACATGTAAAGATATACATATTGAACGCATAGAACTTTTAAAGTTTTTATGGCGTATATATTTTTGCTATCCAATATATTTTTTATACCTGTTGCATTTAATGATTAAAAGTATTATTGTTGTTACTGTTTTCCTATTACTGTGTTCCTTATTTTTTTAAATACATAATGTATAGTGTTGTATAATGTGTATTTTAATAAAATAAAATTTATTTATGCAAAGATCATAGACTTTATTTCAAATGTAAGTAGAATCATTATCATCACGCTTTACTTTTTCACACTGGGTTACTGTTGTTATTCTACTATACCCTGAACTTTAATCTATTGTAGCAGCAATCTGAGGAAATCTCTCTGAAAGATCTGAAAGATCATATCGCTGTCTGGCAAAAACTCTGAAAATGTCTGGAGGACCGCTATGAAATTATTGCTGATAGAACCAACATAGATTTTCATAGACGGAAACGACTATCTAACATTAGATGCCAGAACATGCCCATTTGTGCCAAATTTACGAGCAGTACCGTCCATAATAATGAATTATTTAGTGGTAACCTCTTCAGTATTCAATAAATAAGGAGTAAAAAAGTCATTGATTTTGCATAACATTTTCATAATAATAATCAAAAATATTTAAGTATTTTTTTTCATAGTCAATTATTTTTTTGTGTATAAGAGAAACGAAGGCAGGGCACGATAGTATGTAAAGGGATATGAAAGATGGGAAGGGTGAGATGAGGGACTCTGGCTCACAGACGTACTAACGGAACATGAGAAGTCGCTATTGATGGTAGAATCCGGGATGAGGGTGGTCGCTAGCCAGTCAAATCACGCGATGTGACCTTACCACCAGCAGAAATTAAATTGACGTATAATATTTAGTGCACATAAACTTATTAGATTATAAATATGCAAAGTACTATAAAATCGTCAAAGAAAAATCTTTGACCGTGAAAAGGCTTAAGCGTTAAGAACTCTCTAAATCGATCTTGAATTCATCTGTGAGTGGCATTACCTCGTCTGATGTAGATAGAGCATGAATTGTGCCATGAGTGTCCAAGTACTCTTAGCTTACTAAAATTACTGGACAAAAACCAATTTTTAGTTTCAGGGCGTAAGATCTAAATTCTGTTGACGTTATTTGCATGGACATGTAACGATACTTGTTTTTATTAAGTGGTAACTGTAGACTTCTTATTTATAATAAGACAATATGAAAATATGAAAAATAATATCCGGCCCGAAGGATGTATAGCTTTATACCATTTCAGCCAAGCATACAAACTTTCACATTTATTAAGAATAGGACTAATACTTACCCTTCTTACAACAAATTATACTTTTATTTATATAAATCCCGTAAAAATTGGTTGCAAGAAAGTATAATTTCATTTACGTCGGAATGAAATCTTCCTAATAACAATTTTGAACTTTGGATCGTCTTTAATTTGATGGTTAAACTGATTAGGAAGTTTCAAACAAAATTTATCGAAATGATCAGAGTTGTTAAAATATTTTCGACGTTCTAAGCAACGTGATTGATCGCCAAAGGGCTTTTTCAATGTTGCCCATCAGATATTCTATTCAAAAACTCCCGTTTCTATTAACCCAGCTGGATATCGCACATAAACTATGTTGTTTTACTATCGAGTATCTAATATTAAGTAAAAAGTACGTTAATTAGTTTGACATTCTTGCGATGTGTTGTATTTATTCTTATAATATCGCTCGAGCTCTTCTTAATAACTATTAGAAGCATTGTAAGCTGGTAGGATTTTCGTAGTAAAATTGAGACCTCACTATACTATACACTGCTTTACCACTATTGCTACTAATACTATTTATGTGTTATAGCAGCAGAGGTATTAGGGCTTAAAGTAGCCCTAGATTTCTATATTGGTGAGTTCGCAGCGTCGGAAAATTCGCAGAAGTCGGACGACTTCGTGTTACCCCGGACCGTGGGAAGTGTGACGTCGCTGATTATCTGACGCGTCCATGATATCTCAGATGGCGGACGTCGGTCTACATCGGTGATTTTCCCCAACGTGGGAAGCCACCATTAGACTGACCTGTCGGTGTTTCTATCTTACATTGAAATATTTATTTACCAAATGGCTAAATAAATGTCTATTGTAAGACCAAGACTAAGAGCGTTACCAACCTAAGAATTCATGATTACGAAACTATTTTGGCATTTAATGAAGAGACAGTAGAGTTCATTGTAGCGTGAAATTATTCATTGCTTTACAAATTTGATAACTTTATAGTCATGAGTCCACAACCTTAGCATCATTGTTCCATTTGGTTCAGACTATTAACTTTAGCCACGATGTGTTTGATTAATGAATTATACTCGTGAGCTATTCTCTTGAAGATGAAGATAAGTGATGAGCTTACATAGGTGAGTTGGGTATATAAACTCGCGAGCAATAAAACTAGACCTCATCGATAAAGGACTTGAATTTACTCTTGACCATCGTGTGATCTGACTGGATAGCGACCACCCTCAGGCCGTAGTCCATCGTCAATTAGTGTCTTGTCGTGTTCCAGTATTGCACCTGAGAGCCAGACTCTTTCTTCCCACCCTAGCCATCCTTTCCATTCCATCCCTTTTCTTGTTGCAAATGTTCGTAGTAAAAATAGGCGGCGACATAGTAACAAACAGTTCATAATAATAAATAGGCGGTAATGACTGTCTACCATCAGGTGCCCCTTAGCTTGGCTTATACGTAAAAAACATAAAACATTATCCACATATTGTTCAATTTCAAGACAATTCGCTGGTAAGTCTGCGGTTTGTGCAGACCAAAACGGGTATAAACTACTACAATCATAATCCAGTAGTAGTCACCAGCCTTTCACTGTCTTAAATATATTATCAGAATAAGTAAAATTACGTCTAAGTCTACACGGTTAGGTGCGGATTGGAAGAAATCACACAACCCTGACATTTTATTATTTGTGAAACTCGCAGATATTTTTTTCAGGACTTGCCGCCATAGCAAGTGATAATTCGCTAAAACAAGTGACGTATAATACAAATAATAATTTAGAGAACTGGAGTAAGACCGCAATTATTATGCAGTGGGCTATCGCTGAGTTCAACCTATGTAACTTTAATAATGTAATTAGTTACATGCTATAAATTAGTGATGGGCAAGTTTTATTGCTCGATGTTATATTTAAGTTAACTTAATCGTCATTAAGAATTAAGATGCAGAGTTAATTAAAGAGAACATTCGAACATTATTCGAACATTATTCAAGTACAAAATTATTCATTTGTTACAAATTAATGAAGATATATTATTTACTCAAACAAACAGGTATCCGAGTATAATATGAACCAGGCTTTGGTAATAGCTGTTTAATTATTACCAAGCCATCCTGGTAATAGCTGTTTATTACCAAGTGGTAAAAATCGTGAACAACATACGTATTAATAATTTATTAAGTTACTTTAATTTACTATTCCTGATATAATTTAGAATCTCTTATTGATGTCATCAGTTTTTTTGTTGGCTAGGCCCGTAAAATAGACTGATACTTGCGACCTAATTCATATGAAATGGACGTCATTTCGTAGATAAATATTTAGCTACTCAAAAAGTCTTCGTAAACAGCGGACAAAGAACTGAAATATCCGTCCTGTCAAAACTCGAACGTCACAATTCAATAAACAATTTCTTTCAAATAACAAACTATTTCCTTTACCTCTGCTTGATATTTGCTTTATATTTTATTTATATGTCTGTGCCAGTGGAAGTGCCACTGGAAGCATCGTGGAAGATATTATAAGCTTCCAAATTAATTATTTTAAGCTTCCAAAGCTCTCGCCTTTGAGCATAAAAACGTTATTCGATGCCATACGGCATGCGCTTTGAGCTTACACGCTTGTCAAACTTTTATTAAATGTCACACGTACTCGGCAATGCCATGTGAGCGGCTAGATTAAATCTCGATTTTATTACGATACTTTGTTCATGTTTGCATTCATTGATATATATTTTTTGTGATATTGATGATAAGTGTCACTGCATAGATCATACAGCTTATTCTCGGAACTCGCTAGCGCGGGCAGGGGTGGAGTTAAAAATCCACGTTTGTTATTGGTCGTCATAATAATCGACCAATCA
>DWNK01000590.1:0-11143 GCA_018250315.1 Hyalothyrus neleus pemphigargyra | reverse complement strand
AGATTTGAAGGGAAAGATGGGAAATACGATGCATGTCCACGCTCTTTGAGAAAAGAAACGTGGAAGCGCGTGGAAACGCTATGTGAAAGCGCAACAAATAGAGGGATTACTTTCGCATTTATAACATTAGTATGGATTTTCAACGCGAGGAAAGCGGCGGGCAAATGCTAGTGCTTATATAAACATATCAGGCATTAGTTACATGATGTTCAGCATCACAAAACAGGACAGAGTGGGCGTTGATAGCTGACTTTATTAGCTATGTGTACACATATAAAAAGCTTTTATGAAACTATGAAAGGGCGAGGTCAAAACGCCGGCGATTACATCTATTATTAAGCCTATAAACAGATAATACTGTAAAATATACATAAAATTAGCCGATATTATGCCTAGCGGGCGGTCAACTTATATTTTGAGCTTACTTAACTGAATCCCTGTAGATATATTATACTTATATCTTATTGTAATGTAATGTACATTTATAAATATTGAGCTGACCATCGACACCCAGCCTAAACAGCTGGACCTAGCATCGTGAAATTGTGTAACTAATTTCCTTATATCTCTAACGTACGTACCCAAACTAAGAAAGGAATATCCCACTCCTCTTCCCTCTCATTAGAAAATATATTATGATACTAGATGTGTCCTGCGGTTTTACCTGCTTTAATTAGAGGAAAAACACCTAATGTAATAATATTTTTATTCCTTTTTTCTGCGCTCCTATGGGTCGTTGCACGATGTTATAACATGGCATACGAAAATACTAGAAATATTTTATAATACGAAAATACAAGAAATATTTTTTATGGCTGACGAACTTGAATGAACCTTTCACGAGACTTGAATTTGGTATTGGCTATTTTCATCGTTCCCTAGATTGTCACTCGCGACTCTACGTGTAGTTAAATTTTCGAAAGAATTAGCTCAAATGTATTCTTTAAGACGTAATTTATTAAAAATAAGGTTTTAAAACTAATTATATTATGTTGACTATCTAAATAATGAACACTCACCAAGTTTTCTTTAATAGACAGACACGGCGACATACATATTTTAACCTTTTACCCATGAGCATTGTATCGAAATTGCTCAAAGTGTGTTGGTGGAAATTATGTTATATAATTTATTACTTAAATTTAATGTTATGACTATTTGTCCCTAGGAATTCCACGTGGCATATGTTTTCGTAAGAATGGGCAACTCTCCCCGCCCTGGACTGTGGGCGTTGGAAAAATCCACTGACTATGGAAAGAACTACAAGCCCTGGCAGTACTTCTCAGACTCACCGCAGTGAGTATTTTACATCTACATTCTTACCGCTAGTATTAAAGATCATTAAAATTTACGTCACTAAGACATTTTTATAGATAGGAACGACTACGACACTAATCGTTGTTAGATACTTCTCTTTGCACAAGTAGAAGCAATTTTCAAAGTAATCTGTATTCAAAATGGAAACTCAATATTCTGCATTCACAAATATGGTGCCTCCCCTATTTGATGATTCAAGATATGATCTTGGAGAAGGAGATAAAGAGGAAGTTTAATAGTAGTAAGTATAATTATATACAGCCCTGTGAGAATGGACGGACTGTCGGACACCGGAGCCTTAGTATAACCCTAACCGTACTCTTTGGGTACAGAACCCTGTTCAATTAAGTTGGGACACCTGGCATAAGTTTCCTTGCAGGCACCAACCCTCAGAACCTAGCATATGACCTAGCATAGAGGCAATATACTGCTGATATAAGCAGAGCATAGCACATATAAAACTGGATCCGTTTTTGTATACATTCACGATGTTCAATCGATGTTAATTATAACATAATGCAAACGTATTTATTTTAACAGGGACTGTGAAAGATTCTTTGGAAAAGAAAGTTTGCTGCCAATTACGAGAGATGACTCCGTTATATGTAGCACTGAGTACTCTAAAATCGTCCCATTAGAAGGGGGAGAGGTAAGCATTCGTCAGTTAGTATTTACTTACCTAAACATTTATAAAAAAAACTTTTTTGATAAGACTTATTTTAAAGAATTGAAATTACTATCGTTCCCTTTGCCAGTGTTTTTATTGACTTGTAAGTTCTTCTAATATTAACAATAAAATAAATAAACTTTTCAGATTCCTATTTCTCTGCTTAATAACCGGCCATCAGCGAACAAATATTTCAACTCATCAGTATTACAAGAATGGACAAGAGCTACTAATGTCAGGTTGCGCTTACTCAGGACCAAGAACTTACTAGGTCATCTAATGTCTGTAGCTAGACAAGACCACACCGTCACAAGAAGAGTACGTACAAAATCTTTAAATATTATTCTTTAGAATTTATACATATCCATGGGGGTCTTTAAGGTATTTAATGAAAGAAGTGATTGGTCGTGATACCTTTTGTATATATTTTTGATATTTTTTAAAGTTGATTGACAACTTTATAAGTAAATAAATAACATGAAACAAATTAGTCAAGTAAGATATTCTTAAGTGGATTGTTTTTCACAGTATTTCTACAGTATTAAAGACATCAGTATTGGAGGTCGTTGCATGTGCAACGGTCATGCTGACACATGCGACCCCGCTGATCCCGAAAGCGATTCTAGCATCCTCGTGTGTAGATGCCAACACAACACCTGTGGACCTCAGTGCGCTACATGCTGCAAGGGATTCGAGCAAAAGAAATGGAGAATATCTGAAAACTGGGATCGTTTTGCTTGCGAACGTTAGTACCTTAACAACTTATTATACATATTATTAGGTATACGAGGATAGGTAATAGAAACACACAACCGTGCTCCTTTTATGTTAAACGGTACCTAGTTCTAGCCCCAACAACAAATATAATACAAAATTAAATATATCATTTGTATGATCTACAAATCTGTATACCTGATAACTTTGCGAGGACGTTTTTATAAGTCCCCGTCGGTTCGTTCCCTCCCTAATTAATTAAAGTAAATGAAACGGACATTCCTTCTAATATTTATTTTGTGACCTTTTATCATTCGTTTCTATTAACGTAATGAAACCATGTTTGCAGAAATGGGAACTTTTTTCATATAAGCTTGATGACCCACGTGCCATGACTAACCAGCTAAAATCTAAATAAGAAATGACTTCTACACCTGTCACTTCGTATGTCCATGATGTCTACGAACATTTATTAATAATGTACATATTAATAATGTACAGATTATTATATTAGACTACCAGTATAATAATTTTAAATAATAGTCCCTTATGTTAAATCATTTGCTCAACAAATATAAAACTCAAAACCAACTAGCCAAAAAAAATTCGTTTTCTATCCTTTATTTCCGAAAACCCTAGAAAATAATATATTTTTTTTAATTAAATGATTCTTTTGACCACTTATTGCGTCGTTCGCTGTACACTGTTCTTACTACAACTTTGTAGCAAGAACAATGCTAAGTTTGCAGAGATAGTGTCACTATCACTGCAAAAGATGTATGTGTGTATTGAATTTTTTTTTTTAATTTTGCATTTTTATTAATGGCAAGGTTTAATCGTGTGACTGGATAGCAATCTAGGCGTGTTTTAGCAATTTACATCCTTCGTATTCTGTTGCGCTGCCTATGTCGGTTCTCAAAGTGTCACTGCTTACTGTGACGCTGTCGTGACGAGACCACCTTTATCCTCGTATTCTAGGGAACAAAAACTGAAATTACCACGAAATACGATTTTCTCCTAGAATCTTGCAAACGGCGCAAAAAACAGCAGTGGTTTGTGTCTCATGGTCACTGGGTTTTACTGATCAGCGATTTCGACATTACATTTGTATGATAAACTGCGTATCAACGAATAGAGGACGCGTATTTCATATAGTTTCATTAACCCTCCACTACCTCGTAGAAATAGGAAACGATAAAACGCAAAACTATTCCATAAAACCGGAAATACGTTCCGACGTGGAGTAAAATTAACACCCGATGCGATAACAGACTCGTTTGTCGGGATCCAAGACACCGATCATAATTTCGAAAGTCACGCACGTTTGCGGGTAATGCGTGTACATAGTAAGCGGTTATTTAAATAAATGATCGAAGAGTTCCGTAGACATTTTTCCGTTACACTATTTCAAGTTACAAACTTGTACTTTCTTTTGGCGATACTAATATTATACTTTGTTGGAAAAGTACAGGTAATTAAATCGGTTGTATATCCATCAAATACGTATGGTACGTATGGATGTGATGACACAATTATATATGTTTGTTGGAAGTAAGCTCCCATCGTGTGACCTGACTGGCTAGCGACCATCTTCGAGGTCTACAGTCAATAGCGGCTTGTCGTCTTCCGGTAAGGCGCCTGAGAGCCAGAGTCCCATCCTTCCCATCCTTTATATCCCATCCTGTCTCTTTTCCTTTTAAAGCCAGCGACCATTCGCGACTCCTCTGGTGTTGCAAATGTTCATAGTGTACTTACCATCAGCTATCTCGCCTGCCTCTTCGTTTGGCTACTACATTAAAAAAGAAACAATACGCCCTCAACTGAAACCCAATAATTGATTTAAGGCGGATTATAAACCAATAGTAATACGATCAGACTGTAAAAGTTATTTTTCCTATAAAACAAGACTCCTGCCCGTTTGGAGCTGACTTTAATCTCTTAGGTACACTTTTTATTTTTATAAAAACGATATAAAAAGCTTACCTGTTAAAAAACCTATGTGACATTTACAGAATACGCCTAGTATGCACATGTAGCTCCTATTCTTAATGACATAATAACCTAGCTCTCGACTTCTATTTTAAATGCAGAGTGCTAAGCAATTATGTTTTATTATAAGGGCATGACTGCGAGCGATAAGCGATGTTTATAGTTCCATAAAAGCGAAGTAGTAGTAATAAATATGGAGTACCTCATTTTACGAAAGATTTCCGGGTTGAATTAGGTTTGACTTACTAATAAAATTTCTTTATTTAAATATTAATGCAAGGGTTGTGTGTTTATATCGTAGATTAGTGGCTATGTATGTTTAGCATTGTATTAACCATATTTATTTTTGTAAAAAATATTTGTGATGATAATTTAAACAAGTTAGAAGGCAATTTTCATTTGAGGATCAAATTACTACCATCTTTCATTGTCTTGTTTTGAATCCGTGTTTCTATTTACTTTCTTTCATAAATACACAGGTTAGGCAGCCTTTGAAGGTTGGTTAAGTTTTCTTGCTAACATCTTCAGGTCATCGCTCCACCAGGGTTAAGGGCGACGTTTTGTTTAGACGTCGTCGCTCTTAAGTCGATCTTAAGAACCCTGCTTTCATCATCAGTTGTGAGTCCACCGCGCTATGTAGCTGGTCCCTTGCCACTCCAACATGCTTATTATAACAACTGTCGGTAACCCTGGTTCATCTACGGATTTCATCTTTACAAATTCTGTCGCCTAGCGAAAACCTAGCATAATTCTTTCCAAAGCACGCTAAATCAATATGCTTTGTTAATTCTCGTTTTAACAATCCCGTTGCATGAAGGCCCAATGCTATGCTTAGCCATGTCTACAAATAGGTACACACGTACATAATATACATATAGACACACAATACAATTTTATATGTACAACACGCCTCTTTCAGCGCTGAGGTTGAATATGATACCTGATAATGACTTTGTACATAATCACCTTGAACCATTTTATTATACAACATACTCAGCGAAGGGCCCGTAAATTGTCCCCAAACGGTGTCCGGCTTTTGTCCCGCGTCCCTGTCCTTTGTCGAAGGGACAATAAAATTTTATCCCGGATACCTATTTCGAGTTACCTTTTATTATAATGTTGCAGATGCTATCCGTACTTCTGAGTTGGGGCCATTGTTGGCTTGTATAATGGACCCAACCTTTTTATTCCGCTCGAGATTCAAGCCTTCAGCGGCAGGCTACCTTACCCGTCTCAAGCCATTTTAGATCTTATCTCAACACATTACAATTTGTATTGACTTGTGTTCGTTAGTGTACACTTATGCCGCTCATTGTACGTTATGACGCGTTAGGAATGCCATTTTCCTACTGCTATTATTCCCAAATTTTCCGATCAAGAAGCAATGGGCTGAATTTAACAACGTTGTTTCAATTCTATTTTGCCGTCAATAATTTATATTTTTTTGTTATTGCAAGGTTATATTTTTTTGTTATTGCTTATATCTTCTCTGTTAACCCAGTACTATATCAAAAACTCAAACAAAGTAGAAGAAAAAGATTTATTAAATTAACAACCACCCCTTGCGCGCAAAAATTACCCTGCGCGGAGGGTGCGGCCTATTTTATTTTTTAGCGCAAAACTCAAAACGCCGCGGTGGATGTATCAATCAATTACAAAGGCCGACGCCTCAGGCGATATACGCTGTAGATAGGCCGCACCCGTGCTTATGTTTGTAGAGTCCAAGTAACGAAATCAAGCGATTTATTAACGATAGACGCTTAAATCAAAATAGCGCAACACTAGCTCATCCCGAAATCCAGCAATACATTGGCGACTCCTCTAGCGTTGCAACTGTTCATAGGTAGTGGCGACCACTTGCGGGTATCCCGCCTGCCTTTTCGCTGCATGTGGCCTAGGTTAAAAAAACATAGGTCACAGGCAGGCACATCCACGGCCACATTTTGCTTATGTTTGTGCGGTGACGAAATCAAGCTATGTAAATATTCAATTAAAATATTCATGTTAAGCGCAAAACTCAAAATCTCAAAATGTGGGTGTGGGTGTATTGATATAGTATAGCCCATACACATGAGCGGCATATGATGAAATTAAGCCCATTAAAAACATTGATCTACAGTCATACAGATCATCATAGTGCTAGGAGTAACATTCATAGCACTATAATAAATACCCTGTGACGTGATTTTTTTTTATGTGTAAGCAAAACGAAGAAGCAGGCGAGATGCCGGATGGTAAGTAGTCACCGCCGCCTGTTGGAATGAATGGGAAGGGTGGGAAGAGGAACTCTGGCTTTCAGGTGCACTACCGGAACACGATAAGTCGCTATTGGCGGTAGACTCCGGCCTGAGGGTGGTCACTAGCCAGTCAGTTCACACGATGGGACCTTACCAACAGCGTAACTTCATAAATTGTGTTTTTACTGTATAATTTTAATTATATTAGTGTATTTAATTTCAAAACCAACGATGCATGATAGGGGATGTACCTACGATTCACGTTTGTTTTTATTCGCAACGCAATTTCAATGGCGCACATACAATAGGAATTTGCATTCGTTTGAAATAAGCGTATCAAATGCAAACGGCTTCCGTTCATTTATTGAAGACATAAAACCTTGCCATCGGAGGGTTTGGGGCAATTTTAACTATCCTTGTATGTAATGAGAGGGGAGATGGGGATTAGAAGGGTGCGTCTTGCAAACGGCTCTGCGTGCCTGGCCGCGGGCGCTGGCGATTTGTCCCTAACAACCCCGCTTTACCCTTATTGACTGAGGTATTCAAAGTGTAATGGCGCGCAAAACTTAGAGGATTTTTCTATATTAAGCTGAAATTATATAATATTTAATGAACCAAGCTTTTAATACGTTTGGCAGGATTTATAGGTTCGATGATGATTTTAATGGATGTTAGATAATTATGACTAATGATCATCGGATCCGAAACTACTATCGTCATATTATGATTAAATTTAAAGAAGGGTGTAATGAATTTGACGTGTTCATCTGTGGCGTCGTAGCTCCAAAATTACTGAACTTAATTTAATTTTTAATTTTTTTATATTGTATTAAGAGTGTACTCAGCGATGTTTTAAGATTGTTAAGCCGTTTTTTTATTTTTTTATCTTATATGACGTTGAAAGGATGTCAGCTACGCTAATTAAAATATAATTATTAATAGGCACTCTTTGATACCAACTATTATAAATAATTAGATAAATTAATTTCACCATCAATCATGATTAGGTGGAGACGAAATAAATCTAAATAATGACTTTAGATGATTTCCTGCGTCTGGTGTTAGAGTATTGTATGTCATGTTATCCTAGTGTTAAAAGCATTTTAAAAATTACGAAATACTATTAAATTAAATTGAATAAAATCGAGTGACAGATTGATCTGGATTATAATGGAATATTTTTTATCCCAGTAAGAAATTCTTGAATCTAGATAAAAATTAGCAAAGATTAGCAAAAATTAATTAACATTGGTGGTATGTATAGTATATCAGCTCGTTTAATATAACAAAACTTTGGAAAGCTCAGATAAAGCGCGTGTTTACGTCGTAAAAGGTGACCGCCGCGGTATAAGTATATAACTACATATACAACCAGACACATGCCAAGAGACATGATTATTGTCGCTTCATGGCATCAGGGATTAAGTGGACATCTGTATACGAGGTCTACATATTCTATTAGAATGGTCTAACAACAAAAACAAATAAATACTTTTTAACAAAAAACTAATCAAACGACTTCAAAACCACTACAAGTATGAAATAATTTTAATAAGACGTTACATGGATAGTCGAGAAATCGGCGCTAATGATACTGTTGAATAGCATGTTCCACTTGACTAATTACTATTAATTAATTCAAATTACGTTAACATAAGCGCCGACTCCACAACTATCTAGAGATCTAAAAAATATTTCTATGGGACCTAATAGAGAGTGTCTACTTCCGAACTCAAAAAAAATATTTTGAAATCAGTCGCCAAAAAAAATTAACATTAGGTAACAACAGAGGAGTCGCCAATGCTACGCCGACTTTGAACATCCCTGTTGTGATGCTGTCGGCGTATTCTTGTAGTCTGTGGGTTTTCAAAACGTTGCTGCCACGCCTAATCACTTAATAACTAACAAAAGAATTGAACTAAACCTATATAAAATTAATAAACAAACACATTACAGTTCAAAAACATGCAACTAAGTATATTTAAAAATGTAACGATATTCAAGTCCGTTTTATTTTAATCGGGATAAACGCTACAACTAAGTTCTAAGTCCGCTCGACACACCTTGAACGGGAGCGATCCATCGAAAGATTTATCGTAATTCCACAACACCGTAACGCTGCCACTCACGTACGGACTTTCTGAGTCATTCTTCAACTCCACCGATTGACAGTACACTTCGTCGGCGATCAACACTGCATTTACTACTGTCTCTCTGTCATTTATTTTTACACTGCACTTCCACGGCGTAAATACCATGTACATATATATTTGAGTTATTTTCACAACGAAGCCCTCTTTGTGACCACTTTTATAGACAGTCTCCTCCTTTTTAACCACTCGCGGACAAAACTTATTTCCAGACATCAAGGCGTTGATGCTTTTTGGGTAAATTACGTTGTCGTTACCACATGACTGCTGAGTACACCGACTTTTAGTGACACACCATTTACAATAAGTTTTATCTAAGCACGCAGAACATGACTTTATGCTTTGACATTTGTCGTCATGGGAATCATTGGTATTTCCAGCAAAACAAGTCGTTACAATAAACATCCAAGCAAGAAACTTAAATAATACATTGTTCACCATGTTTAATCTTTTCACCTTTATTTCGTCCGAGGCACATTGGTATAGATTATCTACAACAAAAAATTACAGCTTAAATAAAAAAAAATGTTTGAAGAAGAAAGCATGGAAAATATTATTTTTCTATCTATGCACTTACCAAATTATCAGTGTTAGGTCATTAGGAACATGTATTAGTGTATACGGTCCCTAGAGTTATGTTGTATGTAGATCTAGAGTCAGGTTATAAGTATAGAAATGGTAAAGGTTATCTAAAATCGCATGCTGATATCAGTAACTGATTGGAAATTTTATATTATATAGTGGTTATTTATTTGTATGTTCGTCTAAATATATAATATAACATTTATATAAAGATTATTTTTTATAGTTCCGTATACAAAGAGTACCAACGAAAACGAAAACGAAAAAATAGGGTTCCTATTACTGTCACACCGCTGTCTCTCCGACCGTCCATCTGTCACAGGGCTTTATCTTACGAAGTATACAACCTAAAAATTTTACTTGTAGGGTAGAGACTTGATAACTTTAGATAATTATTACATAATATTTACGTAGCAAGCAAAATCCAAATACATTTGACATTTGATTTTATTGTCACGTTGACACATTGTCACAACTGTTTATTATAGAGCACAGTATTCCTTGGTTAATAATTAAGTTTATAGTATACATATAGTAGTGTGTTGACATGCCACAAGAAATTGATGTTGTGCCATCACAGAATATAGATATAGTATGTACTTATTTTTAATATATTTCGGTGGTTCGGAACCCTCCGTGTCCAACTCTCCTAATTTGATATACCTCGCACGGTAAAAGCTTTCGCAGTAGGGTAGTTTGCGTAATTGAATATGAGAAAAGTTTCAAATGTTGTGTCATGTGAGTGTTCTACAGATTATGTACTATCATCAATACGAGTATAACATTTCAACTTTTACGAACCATAAAATATAAATTAAATTTGTATAAAACAGAAATCGGTTAATAAGTCATATTAGTTCACAGTTCATAGTTCACAGTGAGGCATATTACTTGTAAACATTTGTCTATTCTTTAAGGTATAATAACTTTTTCATGGAAATAACAAAATCAAATCGTCATCCTAACATTCTCCTATGTTCATATACTTTACCGATTTAATTCCGCTCTTCAATATATCTTTGCGACATATTGTAATAAAGCTAAATAAGTAACGTTAATGAAATACTTGCGTACATTGAAATACGTATTAATCTTTTAATAGATTCGGAACTCGAATTAGCTTTTTTGAAATGCCAACAGAAATCTATTGAATAGATTTCTTTGCGTCTGCTCTGAAATGCTGATTTTCACGTCGCATTATTAAAATTGAATTCGTCATAGAAGATCTTCCGTCTCTATTTCGAAGTAATTCAAACAGTTAATGGATTTCGAGTGGTTATCAGGCTTTCACTGCCAATTAGCACGTTCCTTGAGCAAGATTTTCGAGCATTAATCATTTTGAAACATCGCTGAGCTGCTAGGAAATTCTAGTTGGCTGTGAAAATTATACACTGAATTATTGTGCTCTGACGATAATTTACTTAAAGTTACAGATTGCAATTTCCGTATTAACAAGGATTATTATGTTAGATATATAACTTAAAATT
>DWNK01000589.1:0-11145 GCA_018250315.1 Hyalothyrus neleus pemphigargyra | reverse complement strand
TATTTTTGATGGTCATTATTTGTTCGATACATGTTTCAGATGGTAATGATTCTACGTTGTCCATAGTGCATATATATTTATCTTCTAGTTCCTCGCAAGGGCTTACAACAGGTCTATATATTAACCGATTCACAAGAAGGTATGGTTGTTTTGGAATGATTGCAAAGGTTTGGTCAGTACTAGGATCATACAAAGGGATAGGTATAATTTTATAGTAAGTATACGTGTCATTTTCAACTAAAGGTACTTCTAACACAAATACTAATTTATCTTTGTCTACATAAGATTTCAAAGTTATACTACGTTCAATTTTAATTAGATTTTCACTATTTAACTCATATATAAGATTACTTTTTGTTTTTATGCTACTAAGTACGTTGAAAAGTTCCGTAGAATTAATAACAGATTGATGTAAAACATGTAACTTACTAAAAGCAATAGCTGTTTCGATTTCCTGGATCATATCAAGAATAGTGCGAAAGTTATTTAAAATTTGGTACATAGTATTACTAGTTCTTAAAATATTAAACATTTTGTTTTCTTTATCAAAAATTATCTCTAATTCCTTAGTTTTAAGGTTTAGTTGTCTAGCGTTATGATCTAAATTACCTGATATATTAATAAATTTATCCATAGCTACTTCCATTAAAGACATTTTCCTTTCCACGTTATGTTCTTCCTTTTTTAAATTATTAATTTCTAAATTATATTTGATAGCGTCTTCATTATCTAAATTTCCCGTTATTAACTTAATCATAGAACCTAAAGGAGAGAATATAGCCCGTTTAGTTCGATAAGGTACGATTTGAGTAATCCTTTCGTTACAGCTACTTATCATTCTATTTATTTGTTCTTTAATACCTACAATTTCATTATTTAGTTCCGTATTATTAGTTATGGTGTTTGTAATCTTATAATATTCCCTAGCATTATTCTCAATTTCTCTTACTAACAAATCTAAATCTAACGTTTTAAATATAGTCCAAAAATTATTCTTCATCACTGCTGCTCCAATCTTGATTGGGGCTATCCCTGGATTCTGTTGGAGGTTTTGAAGGTCCAGGCCGCTGGCTGTTCTCATCAGAGTTATGGCAAGTACCACGAACCTGCGGAGGCCGTTTAATATTTTTAATTGCAACCCTAGTTTTTCTTTTATTTAACTCTACTGGTAAAGTGTTTTTATTAATTAGTCCTGTTACTTTAGCCTTTTCAAAACGAGGTAAATCTTTTGCTTTCCTAGTACGGGTGTTCTTCATAAATACCGTATCACCTACTTCTATAGATGGCAACTGTTCACCACCTCTTTTCTCTATTACGCTTTCTTTATTTTGTTTTATTTTCTCTTCTACATACTCGTACAGTACCTTTACCCGTTTCCTGTGGTCCTGTAGGAGTTTTTGCATTAAATTTTGTTCCCTATCAATATCAAAAATATTTCCTGTATCAGTTTGTCCAAATACTATTTCAAAAGGTGTAAAATCGGTCGCGGAATGTATTGTGTTATTATATGCCATAATGGCGTATGTCATTACGGATGCTGCATCTAACTCGCTTTTGTCATATTTAGCCAATCTGTAGATTTCTATAATAGTAGAATGAAATCGCTCGACTATAGCCATTGAGCTAGGATTGTTTGGGGTACCTACATGTAGTTTAATTTTATACAGTTTTAAAAGTTCTTTAATTAATTCATTATTAAATTCTGTTCCTGAATCACAATTTATTTTCTTCGGTAGTCCGTACATACTAAAATATTTAATTAAGGCTCTTACTATTTCGGGTGTACTTCTATTGGGTACATTAATAGCTTGACCTAATTTGCTAAAAGCGTCAACTAACGTTAAATAATAATTCTTTTCAATGTAAAGTAGATCAATAAAAACTTCTTGAAAAGGTGAATTTTGATTTTGAGTAAATGGAATAGAAGGTTTAATTGGGTGACGTTCATATTTCATTTTTTTACAGACTTCACAAGCATTTATTATTGCACTTATTGTTTCTTTCATGTTTGACCACCAGTAGTGTCGTTTTAACCTAGTTAGAGTTTCCCTAATACCTCTGTGACAAGTTTTTCCTTGGTGATATTTAATAACTAAATCTTTTTGTTCCTGTTCTTTCCCTGTTAAATTAATTACTCTTTCCGTACATTCTGCTAAATTGAGACTACCCTTTTTATACAAAGTAGTTATAACGTTTGCGAAAGTTCTCCTGAACGAGGGGTGATCAAAGTAAATAAAATATTTTAATTTTAAGTCGACATATTCTTTCATAAACTTCTTTACAACTTCTTCATTTTCAACCGACATATGTACTTCTAAAATACGTTGTTTGTTATTTGATTTAATTTTAACACTAAGCTTACCTAAAGATTTAAAAACTAATATTTGTCTAGGTTTACTATCTATAGCTTCATGAAGAATAGGTATACCATTATGTTCGCGATTTGAGACTGAATTAGCGGTAATTCCATCATCTATAGACATAGCTTCTTCATCTTCAGGATCCGGACTAATTACATTCTCTAGATCCTTATTTCTTTGTTTTACTGTCTGCTTAGAAGTTACTTTACTGCTTAAATTTACATTATTTTTATCTAAATTAGGATTTAATATTGACTCTAGGTCATCTAAATCTGGCATTTCAAGGTCCTTATTAATACCTTGCTCTAATAATAATTCTAACTCACTAGGATTTTCCCTATTATCGTCTGGGTTAACAAAAACTGAGTCTAAGTCATCTAAAACATTAATCTTAATTCTAGAAAGGGCATCTGCGTTTGTATTTTGTGGTCCTTTCTTATAACAAATTTCAAAATCATATTCCTCTAAACGTAATCGCCATCTCGTTAACTTACTATTAGGTTCTTTTAGAGAATAGAGCCATGCTAATGGTCTATGATCTGTGTAAATTATGAATTTATTACCGTATAGATAAGGACGGAAATGTTTCACTGCCCACACGACGGCTAAAAGTTCTTTTTCTATAGTACTATATCTAGATTCAGTATCGCTTAAGGTTCTACTTGCGTATGCTATCGGCTTATCCGATCCTATAGTACCCTGTGACAAAACTGCCCCGATGGCATAATTAGATGCGTCGGTCGTTAACACAAAAGGTTTACTAAAGTCCGGGAATTGCAATAGCGGTGCATTTGTGAGGAGCTTTTTACACGTTTCAAAACAATTAATGTATTCATTATTAATTTTAATTTTGTTACCCTTTTTAAGACATGACGTAAATGGTTTTGTAATTTTCGCAAAATCTTTTATAAATTTCCTATAGTAGCCTATGAGGCCTAAAAAGCTTTTAATTTCGGTAACCGTTTGCGGCAATGGATACTTAAGAACGGCGTCTATCTTATCACTATTAGGTTTTAAGCCTTCACTAGTAATTGTGTGGCCTAAATACAGAACTTCCTTACGTAAAAAGTGAGATTTATCCAACTGTATTTTTAAGTTTGTCTCTCGGAACCTATCGAATACAGCTTTAAGCTTATCAACATGTTCTTGTAAGCTTTTAGAGAATATTATTACGTCGTCTAAATAGACAAGGCAATGGATTCCTTGTAACCCTCTCAATACGTTATCCATAGCACGTTGGAAGGTAGCTGGGGCGGTTTTTAACCCAAACGGCATTCGGTTAAACTCGTAATGGCCAAAAGGAGTACTAAACGCTGTTTTTGCTCTATCTTCCTCTTCTACTTCTAACTGATGGTATCCACTCGCTAAGTCTAACGTCGTAAAATACACACTTTTTCCTAACATGTCAAATAAGTCGTTGATGTTGGGTAGGGGATATTTATCTCCTGTAGTTATATCGTTTAAGCGTCTATAATCTACTACCATTCGCCACTTTTGCTTCCCCGAAGAATCCATCTTCTTGGGAACCAAGTGTACGGGGGCACTCCAGGGAGAGTGTGATTCCTGGATTACATTATCTCTTAACAATTTATCTACTTGGTTTTTAATTTCTGCCATTTGTGCAGGGGGTAATCTATGTGCTTTAATGTTAATGGGGTCCTCATTTTTAGTTCGAATTTTATGCTTAACTTGATTAGAAAAAGATAAGGGAATGTCTTCGCAATAAAAAATATCTCTATATTCCTTACACAAATTACTTATGACCAATTTTTCCTCCTCATTCATGTGGTCTAACCTGAGCTTATTTAAATTATCTAATAATAACTTATTTGTCCTACTTTTATCATGGTTAAAGTTTACATTAACTACCGTTTCTTTATAAGGCTGTACTTTAAATGGTGCGGTTACGACTAAAGTGAGCGATCGATTCGACGTATTTTGTATAACAGTTGTCGCGTAACCATTTATACACTTAACTAAGGCTGACGGCATTCTTAATCCTTCAGTAAATAGCTTAAAATCTAAAATTGCATCTCCGTCTATTAGATTCACAGGAAGTTTGACCCGTGACTCGCACCTAGGAGGCAAGTGATAATTAATTTTTATAGGGGGAGTATAAATAATTGGAATACTCGTATTTTTAGTGAACAAAGTTTGCGTACCCATGTCTACTTTTGCTTGCAACTGCTTTAATAAGTCGCTACCTATCAGACCGTCGTAACGATTATCTACATTATAGATATAAAATTTGTGTTTTTCATTGCATTTAAATATTCTAGGCAACGTAATAAATACAACTTCGTTATGTTTGCTCGACGCATGAGTACTAACAACTTCAAAGGGCTCATATGACTTATAACTCTGAAAATATTTAATTGCCTTATCCGGACTAATAAACGAGCGAGAACTACCTGTATCAATCATAAATATTGCATTTAGTTCTGGTATTGAAATATGTGGAAGATTTAATCTATCGCAGTTTAATTTTATTCGTACCCTTGGTCTGAGGCTACTGTGTGAAAATTTTCACATTCATTTTCGAAATGCGGTTCGTAATTAGCGTTTTGACGAATATTATCCCTATGATCTGAATTAAAATCGGTATAATTTACTCTTCGTGTGCTCGCTGTTCGCATGGTAACATCAGTATTATTACCGGACGGTGTAAATGCGGCTTGCAATCCATTAGGTGACGCATGAGGAGCATTGTTCGTCAAATGCTGAGACTGCAAGTGCGGTGACCTATTACCGTAATACTTATTATTCAACCGATTTTGCCGATCGTAATTATTTAAGTTACTAGGGTTGAGCCTTTGCGATAAATTATTTTGTGAATTTAAATTACTGTTTTGTAAATTAAAATTTGTATTTTGATGATTAAAATTGGTATGACGTGGATTAAAATTACTTTGGGTATTAAAATTACTATTTTGAGTAAAAGAATTATTTAAATTTGAGAAGTTTTGGACATTATGTCGCGGATTATATCTAGTATTATAGTTTTGTGTAGTAAATTGCATTTTATTCTTAATATTATATTGTTTATTATTATTATTATTACTCTTTGCGTTATATACATTTTGGAAGTTTTGTTCTTCTAGAACGACTTTTAAAGCATCTTCTAATGTAGCGACACTTCTTAATCTAACTAACCTAACTAAATACGCTGGTAAATTATAAAGGAAAATGTTTAATGACGTGTTGCTATAAATATTTATTTTTGCTTGTCGCATAGCGGGGTTTGCGACAGAATTATTTAATTTTGAGTACAGAATGCTACGTACTTGCTGTATCCTATGACAAAAATCCAAATAACTTTCGTCCCTATTTATTTTTAAATTTTCTAATTCTAATGAGAGACATTCTTCTGTCCTGGGGTCACCGAAGTTCTGAGTTAGAAGGTCCTTCAGTTCGTCCCAGTTCACAATGTGGTCTCTTTCGCCTACAACTCTCGCGGCTTCTCCGATTAGACGACTAGTTATTACGTGAAATAAATATTCGTTTTGAACGGTATCGCCTTGAAAGTTTTGTAAAACGTATTCGCATTTCTTAACAAAAAGTGGCAAAAGTCTAGTTTCACCGTTAAATTCTGGAATAATTTTTACGATTTCTAACGGAACACGTACGATTTTTTCCATTTTGAAAAAATTATAAACAATGAAAAAAGAATCAAAGAAATACACAATGACACAATATAAATGTACAAAAGTAAAAAGCTGTAAAATACACAAACACAAAATGGAATAAAACCAAAAAGTAATACGCTGTAAAAAAAATCCCTACAAATCTAATTCAACCCTAATTTATCTTCAAGAGTTATATTATTAAAAAAAATTTGCTAAATTTACCTAGTATTTCACGAAATTTTACTGTGAAAAATATTAACCCTATTATTCTATTATAAACCTCCAAAGTTATATTGCGGAACTACTATAACTACTGTCAATTAAAATATCTATCATAAAAAAATTCTTTGCAAATTATTTAAAGAAACTATTAAAATCATACTAATAACTAAGACACGTACCTAACTATAAACAAGGAATTATGAAGGAAAACAGAAAGGATGTGAAAAGGTATACTCACAGACCCGTCGTTACTCCCATGTTCCTTGTGAATATTGATTAGTTGTTTCTGCTGGTTGTTGCTTCCTCCTTAATATATTTATTTGTTCGGTGATCCCTTCCAAAACGTTGATACGTACGATGAGCTGAAAATATCCCAACTGAAAGGATCCTACCGGCTGCGCCAATTAAGTAACTTGCAACAACTTTATTTAAAAAAAACAATTTATTTAAAAAGTAGCAGCATTACAACTTGAATAATTAATCAATATTAAAGTACAATTAAATCTTACATCTATTTATATCTTAATAATTTGCTTACATCTAAACATCCATCTAGGTTAGCCTAAGTGCTAACGAATGTAATATCTATAGGGTTGGTACACTTAACACGCGCATTTATCTATGCAACTTGTAGGATCATAGGATCCTTCCTTAGAGCAGAGACATTGCATGCAGGGAAATAAATACATGACATGGGGTATACAGTATGTTTTCTTGTTATTTAGTAGATCTGTATGATGTTGTGTTGTGCAAGAAGCATCAGTTACACACCGGGCCTCGCTTGTTTTTCCTGACGCTGAACAGACGCAAATGCTACAGTTGATATAATAAGTTCTAAAAGGAGTGCAGCGTTGTCCAAAAGTGGTTAGACCTTGTCGCAGAGGTTCCTTTATTATATCATCAGAGCAGCGAGAATTGCTACAAAGTAAATAGCCGTTTTCTTGACAAATACATTGATTGCAGCCTTGCCAAATGATTTGGCCGGGTTTGCAAGAATGACGGCGGCTTATCGTCTTGCAATGCGCTAGGCTGAAATATCCTTTACTATCGCAGAAACATAGCTGGCCATTTACGAAGAACTGCGAGTTGGGTATGCACGCACCTACAAAAAATGTGACGATGTAAAAACTGAAGCCTTCTTAGAGAAAATAGAAGATTAAATTTCAACTCACGCAATGTTGCTAATTCGTTTGGTATTCGTGATAATATTATTACTGTCACAACTTTAAACATATTTTGAAGTTTAACTATAAGAATTTATTTGTAAGAAATGGTTTATCTAATTTTTTTAATTTCATGCTCAATAACACCTGTGGACGCTAATAAAAGTTCATTCTCCAAATGTTGATTAATTTCAATTATCCTACGATCGTAAAACCGGCTCCAATGAAAGTTTTGTTGATTTGAATATAAAATCTTCTATACTGTGTATGGTACCTATAAGGCAAATGAAGAAGCATGCAAGCCAACGAGATACCTGCTGGAAAGTAGTCAAAGCCGCCTATGAACATTTGCAACACCAGAGGAATCGCCACTGCTACGCTGCCTTTAAAGGTAAAAGGGATGGGAAGGATGGGAAAAGGCCTAACCTGACTATAATCTAAGAGCTTAATCCGTTTCATTCTGATTAGACCCGAGTCCAGCAGTGGAGCAGTAGTCAGTGGTTGATAATGGTGGTGATGGTGATGATGATGATGCAAGCAAGGTCTTTGGCAAATGCAAATACATTATTTTATTAAATTGCTTTATTAAGTATTCACATAATATACTGATTGTATAAATTTGTAATCGTTTCAAATGCGAACTTTCATTTTGCGAACTGATCATTGTTCTTGGGACCAGACCTTACTCCACGCGAGATCATTTTATAAGCCATATTTTTCTTTATCTATTAGCTTGCGGAAAAATATTATTAGTAGTACATAAATCTCTTCTATAAGAAATCATTTTAATTCCTTCTACTCTCCGGCGCCCTACTGGAACACATTTCTAAATCGCTATTGACGGTAGACTCCGACCTGAGGATAGTCCTTAGCTAGTCAGGTCACACGATGGAACCTTACCACCAACAAATATGACCAAAATAACAGCGATAATTCGGTTGGTATAGAGCGAAAACAATTTAAGCGCAATCTTATTCAATGATGTCCATATATTTTACTATATAGTAGAGCTTTCTCATAGTGTAAAAAATAATTGTTATTTACTCTGAGGTAGATAGTAAATTAGAATTTTAATAAGATTTACACAAATTACGGTATAAATAACTTGTATTTTGTAGCCAATATCGGCATATCCAAAATTTGTATATCTAAGATCCCAACTCGCTCTCAGGCCATGTACTCACGGGCGTGGGGACAGGCATGCGTAATGAAGAGTGCTCGACTAGTATGTCTGCCCGCCGCGCCCTGTTCGATTGTGAGAGAGATTCCTTATTGCACCTATTGTTTTGTATAAAGCATAATATACACTTAAATCTATTAAAAGTAGAAATAAAATACTAACAATATTGGAAAATATTAAAACATAAGGTCGAATCCCAGGCACCTCTGACTGTTCTATTGTTATTGCATTAGTATTACAAAGTAACTGTCACTTGTTATACCTATGGCGAAGAAAAACATCGTGAGGAAACCTACGTGCTTGCGAGTTCTTTAAAATGTTGTCAAAGGTGTGTGTACCAATCCGCGCTGGCTAAGTGGCTAAGTAATCAATGGCGTAATCCTTTTCATTTTGAGAGAACACCCGAAGAAGAAAAAACACTACACTGAAAAAAAAATTTACACTCGTAATGTAAAAATTTGTATATATAACTACTAATTTATAAAACACGGGTTGCGCTAAAACTTTTAACTTTAAACTTAAAGTCATTCAGAAGATCACACATCGAAATCATTACTGTTCGTTTTACTGAAGTTACACATTATTTTAAATATTTTAACAAATAACTTATTTAGATTACATCAAAATAACAGAGAAAAGAAAATATATTAATGATTCGCAGGTTTATGAAGGCCAGACCTCTACATTTAAGCGTAAGTAGACAAATAACAAAAATTATCCTATTTAATACATACTTAATAAATACATGGTTAATTAAAAAAAAAGTATATCGATATATATAAAATTCACGTAGGGTTGTGCAGGCCCCCGCAGTTGAGTGTGGGCGGACAACGTTTAAATTGAAATGCTTGCCGAAGAGCTACCCTGCGGACGGTATGCGCTTATGAGAACGACAGCACGTGAATGGGAGGTATTTTTAATAAGGATGCACAGAAAGATTGTACGAATCTCTCATATTATATCGTATTGTGACTGAATTTTTGAATGTCGTAAGCACTGCATAAAATGTTTGCAAATAAGGTTGTGAAATGAGTCTTGTCTTCGACTTATAAATGTTCGGGTATAGATACTTTATTTCTCAAGAAACTTTGACGGCCTAATTTACATCTGAATCATATTGTACTTGTATGTTAACTTACGAATTTTGACCGACTTGGAAGATGAAATTTAACTGAAATTGATTAGTATTGGATATAACATAATATTATGCTAATTTTTGATGGAACTATCTACTTTAATTTAATACTAACAAGCGCGATTTGCAAGCTATCATCTGGTCGGTAACCCGGCCCTCCGACTGGAGAGAGCTGGATGAGACAAAGCCGGTTATTAGCCCTGGCACGGATTCGAGATTTTTTAAATGTTACATATGACCATGAATAATTTGGTGCCCGCATATGTCCCTCGTTTAACTTAGCATGTTGTATTAATAGGGTGGTATCATTAAGGTTTCCAAAGTAGGATAATCCAAGTACATTTTACGTCGTTATGGGATTTTAAATTTTAAGAAAGCGTTAAACGTTTCACAAAAATATAACCGGTAGCTTCTTCATCACCCTGGCGCTGCTTCAATGCGGATTATTGAATAAACGCGACATTAAAGAATGTTGCATTATTTTTTTTCCATATTTCTAATATGAAAAACACAGAAATAAATGTGCGCTCTTTTCGATTAATGTTAGTGAATGAACGGTTTTGGTCGTTGTATGTCCTACATGAATATCTTGGGATTATTATACACCAATGCTATCAACTTCATTCCTGGTAAGTATTCAACTAGGCAACGCAGAAGTTTTCCAAATGTGCGAGTTAAACACGAATACTTTCCCACTTGCGAACCTACATCGAAACTTTCGTTACACTCGTAAACAACACCAAGTTATTTACATTCCAGGTAGTGAACAGACAATTGCTGGTTGCTATAGCAACGGCAAGATGGCCGACGTCTATGCGGTTTCCAAGTTCGCCTCTAGTTCCAAATTGTTCCGCGAGTATTTGAGAGTGTATGGAGGAGCGTGCATAATTACATTATGTACGGCGAGCTATGTGCGACGGTCTCACTAATTACTGGTACAGACAGCAACGGCCACATGTATATTATTTTACGCCTACGTAGCGAAAAATTTATATCAATGTTTTTACCATTGACTGAAACAATAGTCAACGTTTCTATAATCTAAGAGTCATTAGCATAAAAACCATATTTGTTTGTCAATAAATATTATTCTTTGCTTTTGACTACAAGGTCGCCATATAATTTATACCTACTCGCACTAAACATGGGGATATACCTACTATAGGAAGAAAAGTAAAGGAAATAGCAAATGAGTGTGCAGGTTACCTGATGTAATTTGCAGCTCATATCCACACCAAACCTCAAACTTGCGTACATGACATATGGAATGAGCTACTTTCCGACGCAGGTTCCCCGAGCGCTACGATATGGGCTTCTTCAAAAAAGGCCCGAAGAGAGCTCGCTAACAAATTAGTAGTAGCGTAGAATTAGCAAATCCTCAAAAAATCAAATCGTTTATTTGCACAAATATGGGTACATTATAAGGTCTACAATTTTATTTGGTTCGCCATATTTACCT
>DWNK01000588.1:0-11146 GCA_018250315.1 Hyalothyrus neleus pemphigargyra | reverse complement strand
CGAAATTGAAAACTATGTTTGTACGTGTGTAATACTCATCTTTCATTAATGCCGCAGTCTGTTCCTAAAATGCGGCTCACAAAGCTATCAAAAATACGCATTTTTTCCCATTCATGAATATTTTCGAAAAACCCTTGTCAGTGATTGGAATATTTTTTATCTGCAATTCTGCATAGTGCAGGTATTATCTGGTATACATCAGTAAATCTATTTTAGCAAAATTCAGTTGTCCGTCTTTTCTGAAGTAACTACTTTTTTGAGCTAATACAAACGAATAACAAACAAATCGCTGGCGGTCGCTCTTTGTGTGACCGGACTGGCCGCCATAGAAAAATGCTTATTCTTCTCTTCTATGTATAATAATTTATCAAGGTATACTATAGTAGATGGTGGTGGTACTGGTAGGTATATTTGGTTATAGGAGGAATAGTGACTTCAATTAAAGTCCTATAAAGCGTATTTCGTTTGTTAAAAGCAATTTCAAAAAATCGTTATTAACTGATACGCCATTTTCATGCAAATTAATCCCAGCTTCAATGTATGGACGTGTGTTTATTAAAAATCCGCCATCCACGCTTTTCACAAATCGGCATATCAAAGGGGGGTTTTAATCAGAGTTACAAATTCAATTTACCAAGCTGGGACGATTGGGGGATGGTATCGGAATAATTTGCATAGTTATTATAAACATGGGTCAGTCCTGCATAAACTGTGCCCTATGACAGCTCCCGTCTCTCAAATGCAAATAAATCATCCCGCTAAAGAAAATAGAACTGACTTGAGTGGACGGATATTTGCTTTAGATGTGATTTTTGGGAGTTCAGGAAAGAAATGCTGCAAAATATCGATTTTGGATTTGCTGACAAGTAGTATAAGTAAGATTTCGTTGCATTATGCTAGAGCGACCCATACTTGTATATGTTGTTAAAAATCGATTTGATAACTTAAGAGGCTATAGGCTGCAACATTATTCATTTACCACTGCCCGCAAACCTTTTTATGGGCTACAGTCTGGTTGGTAAGCCCATATCTTTCCCCACAACCCAGGATTTCCTGAGAGTACCTATTACACAGTACAAAAAACAGCACTTCTGAAGTCGATGATGACAGAAGATGCGGTTACTTGGGGTCTAAAATGGACTGCATAAAAAGATGCGTTCGCCTTAAATTACACCTGTGTACACAAACCTACACACTGCATACCAAAGTAAATTATCCTGTTCAAAGGCAGAAGTAGGTGTAACGATAATGCCGTCGAGAAAACCTGTACCGCTTTTGATATTTGTCAGTGGCAAATATATAAATAGCGTAGTATATGTAGGTAAAAGGTTCCATGTTTTTTATGTATAACCTAACTTAACTTAAGCTAACGATGACCCTGGCGGACTTACTTGATGGTAAGGTACTCCTTATGATGATGGTAAGGTACAGTTCATAGGCGATTTACTAATCGCCTATGAACGGTTGCAAAATCTGAACGTTGCATGTCCCTCGAAACAAGAAGCAGTTACACTTTGAGGACCCGCCGTGTAACAGAATGGAAAGAAGTGTGAGAAGAATAAATCTGGCTCTCAGACGCATTTTCAGAACACGACGAGTAGTTATTAACGGTCGACTCCAGCCTTAGGGTGGTCAACATCAACATCAACAAAGCTGTCTTCACACGCGTAGCTTTGAAAGAAGAAACCTTATTATCTTCGAACATATTCAAATCCTTTCCAGGCTTTCTTATTCCGTGTTCGAAATATGGTTTACAAGCATTTCAGGTAAACAAGGCCAATTCAACTGGAGCCGCGATTATCCTTTCAATCACCCCTTTATCTATTATTATCTGATATATGCGAGGAGGGAGGGAGGTCTAATACTGGTTATCAAAGCGAGCACAGAATAGTCTGAGGGCGGTCGGCTTTGTGCGATATAATCGGATGCGTTAGAAGATGCGAGCGATTGACGGTTCCATTTCACACGACAAATATTTATTCTTGAGCTTCCGACGTCGGGGGTTATTTTACAATTCGATTATTTATGATTGGGTGAATAAAACTTTTTTTATAGTGTTTTTTTTTTGGTATTAGGTTTTATTGGTATTGCGAGCTTAACTAGCTTTCTTAAGTTTTAAACTTAGAAATATTATATTAAGGGTTTTAACTAAAGACCATGAAGCGTAGTTTTACTCTGAAAGATAGTACTCTGAAAGATACTCTGAAAGATAGTTTTAGGCCGAAGCTGGCACAGATGTCAAATCTAATAAAAAGTAAAAAATAACTTTATCGTAAAGAAACATAGTAGTGTTGCATATAATGTAGTAGGTATCAGTCATCTCACTACTCTCCTCATCAATCGAAGTCTAGGGTATTGATCAAACTTAATCAAAATAGTGCGGAGTAGTATAACCCGATATAACTAAGCATTTTGTGATATCGCTCGATGATAGTTAGATACATGTCCAAAGAAATTATATGAGCGTTTGACTGTAGAAAATAGAATTTCGGCGATACAAAAGCTAAAAGTATTTGATATGAGTCATATGCGAGACAAACTGTCTTGTCTAATAATGGCAAATACGTTACTTTATTACTAAACACACATAATTTTAGTCAGGTTCAGTATTTGAATATAATCACATACACCTTTTAATACATTTTTTGTGTGTACTTCACAATTCGGTCATGTAATAAAACAGAGTAATTTACATGTAGAGACTACGCGGGTGAAATATTGACGATCCTCATCCATCTCTCACTGATTTATTGCACATGCAATTCCACAATTTACACTACAACAAGCAATCAATGTCTTTCATTCCATTTGTAAGTATTTTTAATATATTGTTGCGAATATTATGAAAATGCATCGTAAAATGAAAAACACAGATTATGTTTAGCATCTTAATTATTTGAGAATTATTACAGCGCAAAAACAAAATTTATATTTAGAAAACAAGCTTTTCTTTTTACTTATATGATATATAATACTTGCGTAAATATGTCTAAAAACATATATACACACATACATAGAATATACTGTTAAACATACATATTAAAAAAAAATAAGTAAAACAATATTATTTGCTGGTAAGGAACCCTCAATTACACGTGTGCCTCTCGTTTGGCAGGTTTTTGAAGTTGCACTCATCGGATGACGTGAGCGTAGCCCAAAATTTTACTACAAGAGGGGAAGTAAATGTGACAATGACAGAGATCACCCTCAGGCGGTAACGTATAGCCGGATCACGTGATCCCTCTGATTTACAGCCCGTGCAAATCCACAGTTTACACGTGCATTGCGAAATAAGATTTAATCTGTATTAACGTCACTCCCAATTATAGATTTAATTGCAGAGCCCAATGACGAATTAACTCTGCTAATAAGGCCCTAATTCGTATGAATTAAATTGATGTTTGTGTATGGTTAAATAACTACACGAAATTAATCCTAATAACACTTTATTGTTATAAATTAGACAAGATACCAACCTTATATTATGATCTTCAAAAAGAATTAGACGTAACGTAGACAGGGTCATCTGCCATTAATATCTGCCAAATCGTAAATTTGCCGGGACCATGATTCACGATTTCAAACACACAATTCGTTTATAATATGCAAAAAACCTAATCATAATCATCGTTATATAGTAAAATAAAATAACGCATCCGTATGGGCATTAAAATCAAAACTTGGCATCTTGATTTATTATATAGAGTTAGTTTGTAGTTATTTTAACTCAAATAACAGAAGTAGCGTAACATATTATTTGCTCGCCGCAATCCCCTGATGATTTATAGCGATGATGTGCGTTTGAATGTAATACCAATCAATGAAAGAATTTCCGGAGTTTGATCTAATTAATATACGTTACCAAAAAACATATTAAAGCACTCCCGTACATAAGGTATACTCTATTAAGTGTAGGTACATCAAATTTTAAAAAAGATTGAAGAATAGAAAATCAACGGCCGAATCTTAATCAAAACTATTTTCCAAGTACGATATTTCATAATTATTGTTTACTGTATTATTTTTTATTATTAAATATTAACGTACTAACTGTTGAAACACGTATGAATTCAGAAACAGCCGTTTCGGAAACCAAGAACCATGAAAGAGGTCGCACGAGGCGTAACGTATTGGCTCGCCGCGATCCCATGTTGATTTATAGCGAAGATGTGCGTTTCGAAAGTAATACGACCAATGGATAAAGAAATTTCCGGAATTTAGTCTAATTTGCGTTTCCGCTAATAATTTATACTACGACGCCACAATCATAAAAAATACAAAACAACATAGTGCAGTCACTATATTCACAGTAAAGGGTTCCTTAGCTGAGAAAATTGATTACGTAATTAAAGAGCGCTAAAATAAGTTTGTTTTAAAGGGAGACACAGGAACCATAATTTGCACAATAACCTCTTCTTATCGTTGTAGGGCAGCGTTACCCAAAAAAAATGTGAAAACACTCCCGTACAAATTAAAACGTAAGGTTAAATGTAAGTACATTAAGTTTTAGAAAACCATGAAACACCGGGAAAATCTCAATCAATTTTATTTTCCAAATATGAATGTGTGAATTCAGAAACAGCCGTTTTGGAAACCAAGAACCGTGAAAGCGGTCACCCGAGGCGTAACGTATTGGCTCGAAGCGACCCCATGTTAATTTATAGCGAAGATGTGCGTTCGGGGTGTAATAGGACCAATCAATCAAAGAATTGTCGGAAATTGGTCTAATTTGCCTTCCCACTAATAAATGGTACTGCATCGCCGCAATGCTCCTATCCGCATCTCAGTAATGCTGCGTTACCCAAAACTTTTAAAGGGATTCTACTAGTGCAGGGTAACCATTTGGAAGTACTCCCGTACAAATTAAAACGCAAAGTTAAATGCCAGTACATTAAGTTTCACAAAATCATGCAACATCCGGCAAATTTTAATCAATATTATTTTTTATGTTTGGAATATTTCACAAATATAGTTTACTTTCAGTAAATTCTAATCATACTGTGAATATAATTAAGTATGCTTAATAATTAATTAATATCATTAATATCTTAATTATTATCATTATTGTAATAATATAGATGTCGAAGCATGTATGCATTCAGAAACAGCTGTTTCAGAAACCAAGCACCGAAAAAGAGGTCGCCTAAGATATAACGTATTGGCTGCGTTCCCTTGCTGATTTATAGCGAAGATGTGCGTACCGCATGTAATACGACTAATCGACGATAGTTTCCGCAAATTGATGTATTTCGCAGCTTTACTAACTCCTAATCATACCGCATTATCATAATACGTACGTGTTGGAATGGTCAAGTTCTTGGTCTCCATTTCTATCCAACACGCTGAAGCTGCAGGATCCTGTCCTAATGATACTCTAGAACCTAGACACCAGTGATATAAAAGAATCGCTATGCTGTAGTCACAATTTAATTAATTACGTTTTCTAAATGTATAAGCCTAATAAAAAAGAGGCAGAGGCGGCTACCTCGTGACCAGTCATCGCCACCTATAGGCATTTGCAGAGGTGTGTTACGCTGTTACGCAGAGGAATTTTACGTTGGCTGCTAAGAAAAAGATTTACGATGCATGTCCAGGCTCTTTGTGAGGCCTTAGGTCCCAAGAATACATCGACAGAGACATCGTTGCAGGATAGGAAGAGTGGACAGTCGGAATCTGGTTCTCAGGCGCTATCGGAAGAAAAATGTCTCTATTAACGGTAGAAATGAGAGTCACTAGCTAGTCAGATCACACTACAGGGCCTGCAAACATACAAAATGAATGAATTGAAGAATTCAACTAAAAGACACATACCTAAAAGAACATACTTTGGGGAACCAAGGGGCGTGACGGAGGTCGCTCGAGGCGATAACGTATTGGCTCACCCCGATCCGTCTAATTTATTGCGATATCGTGCGCTTCCGATTTATATGTATGTAATGATGGGCAATTTACGTGACAATCGACGCTGCTATGGGAATATGGCGCGTTGGAAATATTTACAAATGAATTTTCATCGTAACGCAGTTATCTTATGTATAAATGATAACAGTTAAAGCAATACTAAACTTACTTACTTACTAAACTTTATAACACTCCATCGAAAGTTATTTATAAAAAACCGGTCATGCACGAATCGTACTCCTATAGGATTCCGTTCCATCGGACTAATTAGCAGTCTGAGGAGAACACTTTAATTTGACTCTTTAATAATTTACTCAATAATCTGAATCAAAGACTCTAAGCTAAACACAGAGTGGTATCTATAATCAACTTTAGTTAGAACTGTTCTCTTTGAAGTTGTCTTGACAGGTTCCCATGAGCAGTTTACCGAAATTTGTGAACTTAGAAGTTACAACATTTTATAAAAATATCATAAATGCAATATCAATACGGTTTTAAATATATATAATAAACCATAAAACGTTAGGATGTAAATATTTCTTTATATCCGATGTTTTATTTAATGAACAATTTTAAAACCTCTTCTTTATCTATATGTATTATTAGTATATTTACATACGTATATTATTTCCTTCTTTGAATTCTCTTTTCTAAGCTTATATTCATATTAGGTATGCTTTCGAGAAATCTCGAGGAAAACTTCATTGTTTTTTAAGTCATAATAATGAAAAAGGTCTAAAGGTTAGTTTAGACAATGGATGAATGTCCTCACTTTTGGGATATAAACATGTATCACCGTACCCATTTATCGGGGTATCTCCCCTCTTGTAACGTGCGAATCCTCAGTTTGCACATCGTGCGAGATCTGATCGATGATAAGCAAAGGGCTGCATTGAGAAATGTGGAAGGATAAATTAAGCGTGATTAGTATGCAAAGATAATCCCTGACACCCTTATAAGCTTACCTACTTATACCTGTTGATCAATGATAGCGTACTGTTTGTTATTTATAGAGTTATAAATTTGTAATTCTCGCACCCGAGAAGAATTGAAAAGAAAAAAAAATACAAAATAATGTGAATTCAACTTTAAGGTAGAACACGTGGGACCTGGGAGTGACGTTCTGTAATAAGTACTATTCTCTATTCTGTGGTACTAGTTTCGGCCCACGGCTCACTAACTAAACTAACTTCGCTAGCGGTATAAAAAGTACAAAAGATTATATATGTTAAGGCTTTAAATTATTTACGGTTTATGTCCCGTAGCACCACCGCTTGGTACTTACGTACCACCACCTTAGGTAGTAGGTCTTTACGTGATTGGCGCATACATTAACAAACAGTTTTCTCTGTTACACTTTATTATATGTATAGACTAAAATTATCTTTAGGTTTAACAGTGAATAAAACATATTTTGGTAACTATCGAATGCCGCCAAATATTTTGAAAGTCTTTCTGTATTACAAACCAGCATTAGTGACAATTAGATTTCCGGCGTGGTAGACCTGCCTTGTGGCTTTTTGATTCGGAGAGAAGACCCAAACCATGAAGTAGTATTCATAATCATGAATTATTCTTTTATCACGAGTTATTTGCGATCATGATTTATTTTTAAATCCCCGCAGTACATTTCTTTCTTTTAAATTCCCATAGAAAAATAATTTTCCAATTTTCACATCCGGTTGAAGGCAACGGGCGTACGGTAAACCCACGAAAAAACAAAGGATACATATATAGTAATATGCATGTACTCTACTTTTGTATCAGAAGATTAATATTAAAACAACGGTTATTTTAGAGGAAACACTAAAAATAAAATAATAAAGTATATATGTTTCAATTCTAATCTAAATGGTAAACTTCATGGTCTGGGGGCAAGAAACTGTCATATGTGATCGCTGGCATAATGTAGTAGGAACAAGAAATTGCACTCCCCCGCTCATTAGAGTTTGAAAGCTTGTTGTTTGCCTGTTTACAGTCTGAGGTACTGGTCTGACTGTAAATGAAGAGTGAAACGTAGGCGATGACTTTGTAGACTGGTTTTCGCGAACTTTCGATCGCTGCTTAAATTAATTTACTCGTCTTAGAGGATCATTCCTTCACGTCTTTGAAGCAGACCTAAAGGGTGCTATGGCAGAGCCCTTTAGGTTGGACAACGAAATCAACCAGGAATGACGACTTAATGGAGATAGAACATAATGACTTTGCATTTTTTCTATGACTTTCAGCTTGGACTGAGTTTTCCATTTTATAGTAGAGCTAGAGATTTGTGAATTAAAGTGGAGTGCATGCGCTACATGAGTGGCCTACGGGATGAACGACGTGTGAACAACGTCATTTGGACCACGGTAAGGCTAAAAACAACAGAGTTAGCTCTGTAAATCCTCTACAGAATAAACCTACTAAGTATCATTAGTGATGACATGATAGATATTAAAAGATATATCTCATAGATTACTGCCGTAATAGGTCAAAGGGGAAAAGGATGGGATGGGGAGAGTGGGAAGAGGGACTCTGAGATGAGACCTTATCACCAGCGAAATTTAATCATATAGCGTAGCTATACCTTATTATATAGCTATCGTAAACTAAGCGGTACAACCAAAGCCTTCCTAAGTTTTGTTCGTAAATTAAACTTGCACTAAAGAAATAATGCATTAAAATTCTTTTAACTTGCCCGCCTGCAACATATTTTTCTAACAAGTCAAAACTTTTGAGACTTGTTTTTTCTCAGAATAATGTTTTATATTAAGTTTTGCAGAATAATTAAAATGCTTTTGTTATTCGTAATACCTGAAGTTGTTTAATTAAATTATTTAATTTTATAACTTGTTTCTTTTCAACGTTGACATCACCGTGATATTCATCATGATTAAACTATGTAGTTTAGTTTAGTGTCATATTAGTGTGAATTGAAGAAATTTTATAATTCTTCCGGGAAAGAACGCCCTTATAGTAATTATTCTCTTTATAGTAATTATTACGTGTCGTATTTATACACGCGAGGCGATGGTTTTATTCCTCGTAGTTTCTTATTCTTCGTACCTACGTAGGTATTCCTTATTTCTACGCATTGCTAGGAGTAGCAAAGTAGTATAAGTTACTACTCCTACTCCTATCAACAAAATGAGATCTGCGATAGGACTTATTTTTGCCTGGATCTGCTGAGGGTAAGGTCCTATTGTGTAACCTAACTGGCTAGCGACCACCTTCAGGCGGAGTCTGCCGTCTCTCAAACTTTTATCATTGCGCATCAATACTATCAATAACGGCCAAAATATTGCGGCAATCGTGATATTATGCAAAATAATCGAGCGTCTAGAGCCCACTTTTAAAAAATAACTTTGGATTTTCAATAATTGAATATCCAAACTCATTTCTATTTAAAAGCCTAATGTACCCGGGGAATTTAAATGAGTTTGTCGAAACTAAATAAAAAGCGTGTATCCCGCTCTAAATCCAATATTTTCGATATGGACGTCTCGTTGATCGGCTATAAATAATGCATCGGACGCATTTAATGGTAATTACCTCATAATGAGCGGAATAATAATTATTTCGTGTGCGGTGTGCATCGCTCGTGTTGTGCGTGAGCCGTGACTATATTTTAAAACCGTGACACACTGCTCGTAAGTATTTAAAACATAAAATACAATATAAGACGTCTTTATACAATATAAATACATTTTATTTGTGAATATGGGTAAAATTGATCTTCATTCATTACATTGAAATCCTCTACATTCAACCCTCCTTGGATATAAATACATATAATAATGATTACAAAATAATTTTGAATAAAAATTTTAGTGAACTTAATTCAACTTGTACGGTATGCCTATAAAAAATTACAAATTAACAAATAAGCAGTTTTATAGCTAAATATCCAAAGGGGGTAGGTATATTATGTTAATTAAAGATACCAGAATTTTAGATACAAATATTACATACAATTATTTCGTAATCACATATAAAGGCTAACAAAATGATCTGAGGAAATAGGAATGGGAAATAATAAATATGTTCTTGTTCTTTCTGACATCTAATTAACCTTTTTGTCTCTAATTTATAATTCAACAAAAGTATTTTATTTGAATGCTTTAGATTGAGTATGATATATATACCTTGTGGTAAATAATATGGTTCATTCCAGGAGGTACATACTACGCCCCACCGATTTCTAACCTACCCTGAAGATTTTTTGTTTCGATGGAAATATACAGAAGCCGGTTCTTATACATAACACCTTCATTATTAATAGTAATAAGAGTATATAAGAAATATTTTTATATGTTTGATATCATCAACACTATTTCTCCGCTTGAAAGTTACTTTTTACTCGAATGAGCATATTTTATTGCATCGTACGTTCTTAAGTGCTTCGCTTGTAGCATTAAGCGGAAGCTAGTATAATGTTGAAGATCCGATGACGAACTTAAGTATTTCTTCCTTCCTTCTTCGTATCGACTATAAATTATTGCACTTAACCATTAAATCTAGAAAGATTTATTTTAAAGCTTTTATGTTATCAATTCTCTTTTGGAAATGGTATAGCTTTTTAACCGGCTTCGAAAAAGGAGGAGGAATACATAAAAAAAAGAAATACATACAGCCGAACATAGGCGGCTGTATGTATTTCTTTTTTTTATATGATACGAATTTTATTTCGTGTTGATGATCAGACGTCACGAATACTAATCATTTAATAATAATTTTCATGACAAAAGATGTATGGCGTGTTTCATCACATCGTATTTGACAGCTAGCGAAGATTTGAGAAAAGGCTGTATTAATGTAGAGGTCCCGCACTGATTTTTATTATCATTAACTAAAATAAGAGGTTTAGGCCATAGTGTATGCTAGCTAAGTGCGAATAGCTTTGAGAACTTTCATGAAGGTTTAATTACAATGTTTTCTATAAATAACAATTTTATAAGTTGATTCTCACTGGCGCCGACAGTGTGTCCCAAAATTGAAAGTGACGTAACTCGCGTGACGGATATCTTTTTGTGGAGTGCGTAGTCTTGATACGAGCTCAAATGTGAACCTCTTTTCTCGAAATTTATTACTGTGTCAATCGCGTCTGTTTTTATTATTTTTTTACAGACATTATTTCTCGACATAGAAGATATAATCGAAATTTGTAAAGGAGTCTTATTATATTTATGTTTTGAAGTAGTAAGCTTATGCTAATTAGAAACTGTAAAAAATAGGAGAGGGATTTCTCTACTGGAAGATGGCCATG
>DWNK01000587.1:0-11147 GCA_018250315.1 Hyalothyrus neleus pemphigargyra | reverse complement strand
GGGGAGATCAACAGTAGCTAGTTAATTAATTATGGCGCACGAATTTTTTGATTTTTTGAGTCTCGTTCTTGTACTCCCTCCCATCATATTATCACAATGTCACATATTTTCGAATTTTAAATTTTGAAATAGAACTTAGAAAATTATTTAGCTGTATATTTCTATTTTGAATCTTGTTATACGTAAAGTTTAGAATTTTACCCGTTTAGATTAAATGTGACGTCACTAAGTTTACGCCTTCCACCCCCTCTTGCCACACTGTGGACCCTCCCCCCGACCACCTTAATGTGTGACATTTAATGATGGCCCCTAAGCAGAAAGCATAGATGCCGCTGGACCAGATGAGTTTAGTCGAAAGTCTCTATATATAACTTATCTTATGAAGTCAATTATCTAAAAATTTGAGTGTTTATTTTCTTCTTTTATTTAAGTATCTGACACCACAGCCTCGCGCCGACGTATAAGCTAAGTGGAGCAGCTCACTCACGACAACGTCCTTGTGCATCATGGTCTTGTGCATGGTGAGCCCCAGCTTGCTTACGAACGAGTAGCCGCACACGCCGCAGATGAACTCCGACGGGTGCTTGATGCGCACGTGGCTGAGGTACGAGGTCCACTTGCTGGTTTAGAACCAAAGAACAGAGATAAGAGGAATTAGTAAGTGGGCGTGGCGCACTGATCAATATGGTGTAGTATATGAACAGCATAAAAATACAAAATTCTTTATTTCATACGTTTGTAAAATTTTAGCAATGGAATCTATGCCTTCTACTTTAGTTTAGTATCACTAGTGAGACTCCACTGTCCGTCCGTCTGTCACAGGGCTTAATCGGTAGCTAATTCATTACAGTTTTTAGTGCATTCAAAAACATATAATTTATGCTACAATTATAAGCAAGTATTTTACATATCGCCTAGATCAAAACTGTTTCAACTCAAAAAATTCAGCATTCGATATGACCTCATTTTCGGTTTATTGGTTCGAATAACTACGCAATATTACAAACATACTATTTTATATATCCTTTTGAAGAAATATGATCTATTGGAAAATTTTTGGGACAACAGTTTTTCGTGAATTGTGAAAAAAATATATTTTTGTGTTGCAACAGTTTTGGTGTAGGAGTGCGATGCTCAGAACTAAAGATACTCACGTGGATACTTCGTCACAATACTGACATTTGTATGTGACACCCTCGTGCCATCGCTGATGCTGTTTCGCTTGAGTTCTGAAAACAAAAAATTCTGTAATCCAAATAACTAGTGAGACTAGAAATACTCTACTAGGGTTGTGGTGTGGTATGTGGGGTTGTGCGTGTATTTAAGAGTTCCGTATCAAAGGAACCCTGTTACTGAGGCCCCGCTGCATGTTCCTCCGCCCATTCGTTACTGGGCTCTATCTCCTAAACCGTAATATGCTGATAATTGAAATATAAATTTAGGGTATCTGTTTTAAAAAGTAAAATCTGGAAATAATTTAACTGTTTTCTCGCGATCTTCATAAATATATAGATGAGCATCGGATAAAAGATTAAATATTAAATCGGAACAAAGATTAAATATTTAATTTAAAAAGATTGAAAATATGGCCCATTAATGAATTTCAAACAAAATGTTAAAAAATATTTTAGGCCATGGACGGCAGTATACTAGTTTCACGTTTTGCTCTGAAACACCCATTTGTGTATTTTATTTATTTAGCTCATGGAACGACTTTATTCTTAAATCACGCCTTACCAAAGCGTGCACTTTAAAATTCCAAAATTATACTAACTAATAAAATCTATAACCGTTATTGAACTATTATTAAGTATTATACTTACGTAGTTTTCGAGACATATGGGCACGAGACACAAGCATATTTCTTTTCGTGGTTGGAGGCATGTTTCTGCAAGGAACGTTTGTTTTTGAACCGGAATTTACACACAGGACACTCGTGTTCGCCCGCTTTCTGAAACAAATGTCCGATGTGATACACATGCAGAAAAGATTTAGACGAAAAGAAAGTACAACCGGTATCTAACCCACTGCAAAGAGGAAATAATTAGACAGGTATTAATTATACAAAGATTCTGTAGTTGACATGGAAGTTTGTACAATTTGATGCGGAGGCAAACCGTGGGCAACAGACTGTAGAACATACAGACACACAAATACACACAGAGACACTGTCTATTTTGTCTAAAGTCTTTTTATTTTAGATCTTTATCTACAAAGACACCGCACACTAGGTCCTTAGTGGCTATAACACTATGTGTCTATGAATTATTCCTTTCCGGTCGAAGACTGCATCCGCCCTTGAATGGCAGCGTATAGTAACTTGACTTAACCACTAGCACCACTAGTAGTTAAGTCAAGTTTAGTCTTACACTTTCAAACCCGGCGTAGCATCAGCGCCTGCTCTGCTCCAAATGTGCATAGGGAGCATGCCTCTTTGGTAGGCTTAAACATACAGTAATGGAATTTAGTGCAGAATGAGCAATGTTGCATTGGTTTAGACCAGTGGTTCTCAACCAGTGGTCCGCGGTGATCCGCAGTGGTTCGCAGAAGCCAAAATATGGTTCGCGAATAATGACCATTGATGAGCGCAGTGCATGAGGGTGCGTGGTTTTTTTCTTTTTTTTCATCACCAAAAATTGTTAGAAGCCAAAATAAGTACTGGGCCTGGTATTACAAACATAAACTTTTTTTTCCCACTTAGGTGGTCCCTGCTAACAAAAATGATAAAAAAAAACGTTGGGAACCCCTGGTTTAGACTCACCACATCATGTTTACTGACGTGGTGGTTCCACGCGTCCGTGTCTATGAACCCCTTGTAGCACAGGTTGCACTTGAAGGGCGCGTTGCGGTAGTTGGACGACATCTGTCGCTTCAGGATCTCCTCTTTTTGTTCCTCTACCTGGTGGAATGAGATGACAGTAAAAAACTCGAAAATTGCAAGTCGGATTCGCACAAGAATTTCTGTACCACCGTCCTATGGCGGAATACCAAACCGTGTTCCAAATCACATTTGAACACTTTTTAAGGTTCCTACCCAATGGATGCCAAGGGAATCCATTACTGACGCCCCGCTATCTGTCCGTCAGTCAGTCACAGGGCTATCTTATGAACCGTAAAAGATAGGTTGAAATGTTGTGTGTATTGCTGATATTATAACAACAAATAATAAATATGGTGAGGAACCCTTTGTGTTCCACTTCTTTTTACATTAAGACTACTTGTAGTATTGATGATGGCGGGATGAAAAAACATATTAAGATGGCGTTAGAAGTGCCTATATTGAATCAGTTTTTAAAATTCTACATCAAATTTCGTCAAAATTGGTCTAGCAGATTTTACGTGCTTGGCGGGTTACTGTCTTATTATGTGTGTCATCTACACACTGACACACTGACGGGACAGACTGATGGAAAAAAAGGTAGAAAATATGAATTAATAAAACTTACACTTTTTGAAGTGAAAACTTCTTTTGGTCTGTTAAAATCACTCACTCTATACTATACAATTATCCATACGAATATAAATAAATATATTTCTAAAGGTATTTTATTAAAGTTTTAGTCGAATTAATTATAAATGGGATTGGCATTATTTCAACTTCAGTTTAAAGATTCTTTATTGTCTTAAGAAATTTACAAAAATTTCACTATATAGCCAACGTAAAAGCTTAACTTATAAAATAAATATTTGACAGTGACCATGCATTGTATAAACAAGACTTTTATTTTGTATTTTTAGTGTTAGTTTACTTATAGTTTTATCTGTGTACTTATAATTGTGGTCACCATGCCTGGCTATTAGAAACCCGAATGGTTTACCCATGACTGGCTATTAGAAACCATTCGGGTTTCTAATAGCCAGTCATGGGGACCACAATTGGAAAATACGTTAAAAAAAATTTATAGGTACACCTAAATAATTTTGGTTGTATATTTGAAAAATTTAAAAATTGACAAAATATGTGACGCCATACGAAGAGAGAATATGACCCTCCTGTGCGCCAAGGACGCCAATGATACCTAAAAAATGTTTAAATCCGTGTGACGTAACTTATGTATGGAATCTTTTAAACTCACCGATAGCGTCATGACAGTGACGAACTGTGACAAGTCGACGTCTTCGTCGGGCACTCCGCCCGTGTTCTGCGTGCGGCGGGACTTCGGCCCAGGGAGCCCCGCTTGCGGCAACGAGGTCTTTCCCGGCCTACCGCGCTTCTTTTTCACTGCTGGCGCCGTTAGCTCCCGAGTACGGCTGATCATCTTGTTCCTGGTTCTTCTGTCTGTTCGCTCTAATAGCTATAAAGAATTTTGTATAAATTACTGGCTCTTAGACGCACTACCGAAACACGCCAAATCGTTAGACCTGAAGGTGTTCATTAAATAGTCAGATCACATGATTTATTTATTTTACTTTAATAAATTATATAATAACAAATAATAAATTGGTAATAATAATAATAATAAATTGGCATATAATGGAATATAATTGGTAATAATAAATTGGCCGAAACCAATTACATTAATTAATGTGCCTAATTTTATGGAACTGCACTGCACTGCGAATAATTTGTGATTTCGGCATCGACTGTACTTGTCAGGCACAAAGAAGCGACAGAGCTCACTATTCAGTTGGGGAGCATCTATCTTACCACATACTTCCACCTAATCACACTGGACAGCTTAGTATATTCCGAGGGATTTCCCCTCATTGACAAAAACATACCTGTTTACCTACAATTAGGTTAAAATTACATAGTAAAGGAATTTTCCATATAACGCACTGGATAAACCAATAATATTAATAACTAACAATTAATTGATCCGGTCACCTAATTCAATAACTCAAATTGAAACATAAGGCGTTTTCTCTTTTTCTCTCATCTCATATTATTTCAAAGCTCCAATACAAGGTTTAACAACTAGATCTGTCGACAACAACCGATACCGTACCATACCGATGATAACGTACCCACCCTCAAACACAGAAGCGCGCAAGAAAATTTGCCACTACCCCGCGTTTTTAGAATAAGAATAAAACAACCCACTAATCTTAAGCTCTTCACCTTTGTACTCAAATCAAATTGAGCATAAATTCAAATTGTTTTCCTTAAATCACTAAACGCGGCGCGGTCCGATCGCAACGCACGCATCACATCACAGCTTTATTTAGCCCCGTATTAAGTCTATTCCCGTATTAACTCCCGTATTAACTCTACATTATCGAAGCGACTTTCCGGGAACGAAAAACATGATACTTATAACAATACTTGTATACTATTGATACAGCCGTACACTATTGAATGCTTTTATATACTTTTGCTTTATAGGAAACCTTTACATTTTAGTTTTTATTACCAATAAATAAATAGTGGTCCGCGGTAGAGTGGTGGCAAGTGGCATGCAAATTCTTGATAGTAGCACATATTGCAAATTTGACGACCTTATTTTATTTTCGTCCCCGCTAACAACAATGATATAAAAGAGGTCCCCGACCAAGAAAACGTTCGGGAACCCCCATTCTAAACGAATGAACCGATTTCCATTTAGTTTTGTTTATGTATACACATTCTTGTGCAGATCCCCTTTAATTTTTAACTTAAATTTTTATATTTTGTTGTTATGATGGCCACAACAGTATATTGAAAAAAATACGTGTATCCTTAGTTCGGTTCCAAATATACAGCCCTGTAACCGACGGACGGACAGAAAGCGTTCGAGATCGGAAAAAGTATAAATAAATATCGCTTACAACCATAAAAAATATCTCTTGTAGACATAGTTGCAAAAAATTTAAGCTCATTAGATATTTACCGTAGTGTTCATTGCGCCACGATGTTTCCAACGAGCATTAAATCAGCGGTCGGTGGTCATACCACGCACGTGGCGGCCGCGTGATCTCCAGCGAGGCCACGCCCACCACTCTCACACACACTACACGCCTTTCGACTCATTCTCATCACTAATCTTTAATATATTCATATACGTACGTGATATTCATATGTATGTAATAGACGTGCTACAAAATAGTATAAGGTTCATTAAATGTAAACGAACATAAAAATTACATTAAAATGATTTAATACATATAGAAGCATAGACGCAACGAAAGCTACAGTTAACATATTTATATTCGTATAAACATAAATTTTATACTGTATAAAAACATCATGCTTAGAAATTTGAAGATAATATTTTCATGTTAAGTCACAGATAAAAGCTCTATATAGTTAAATAGTTATGAAATGTATCTAATTAATTTTGATTTCCCAAAATACAAAGAAACAAACCTACTTGTGAGAACCATACCTGTGAGATAATATAGAAACAACACGCTTATAGAAGGACGATGATCTATGTTAATGTTGGAAAAACATATTTTTGTCGGAGGTAACTGAGTAAGGTGTGAATAACCCCCATGAAAGAGTAAACAAATAACCGTGTATCGGCGGCTTTGAACATTACCGAGAACGCACTCCACGTCGGTAGTAGCGTAACACTTCCCAGGGATTACAGCCGAGAAGACCGCAATAGAATAGGCACCTTAATATTAAAGCTATTGAGACCTATTTAGGTTGCTGGGAAAATTCCAATAAAATTCTCCCGGAGTATTAGGCTGTAAAATTAAAGTGGTCATATAGGTGTACGGACGAGTTCTACAAAGGCCCCTCAACATAGCTGGCCGGTTGTCCGGGAGCTCATTAACGCAGCGCTAATTGCTCATACCAATAGCATTGCTTGGGTTGTCGGCTTAAAGAATTCCTTGAACTCATTCTTAATAAATAGCTTTTAGCTTCAGAGTCAAATGTTTAACAAAAAATAGAATTAAAACTTCTAGTTAATTCCAAAATTGTTCTTAGTAAAATTGTTAATAACTTAATTTTACCCATTTGAAAGAAAACATTCAACGCTTCCGATCCGATCCGCCGGACTATGAAGGGCATAACTAATGGCTTATAATTGTTTTACATTACAATCATTATTCTTAACGACTTATTCTTGTACCTATGTATAAACACTGGCATATCCTGAAAAACTTTGCTAAATTCATAATTCATGAGACGTCATATATATTTAATATTTAAAAACAATTAAAAGGTAAATTAGTACTTTAAAAGAATCTGGAACTCGATCATCACTGCCACGTCTATTTCTGCTTTTTAGAAGCAATATGGTGTTATTATTTGCCTGGACGGATGTTTAATTTTACAAGAACCAACAAATTTGTGCCTGACTTCAGATAGAACTTCTGCCTTATTTAGGGATAGTTACAGATGCCCGTGAACCGTGAAGAAACTAGAGCACAGCACTTTGATATAAAAATTATATTCAATGAGCACTGTGCTCAAGCGTCATGCCCGATGTTATAATGACCACTCAGCATCGTTGAACTGCACTTCATCAGATTGCTGTACCTTTTATATAAAAAAGGCCTAGCGACAAATCGCTTGGGAGAGGAGATCAGTATGCGCAATCGGTCGCACTGATCTAACATTAAAATGTACAGAGTATGGAAGTATAAAAGGAAGACGCGACACATGCAAGCGATGTACGGCGCCGTCGCGACATTGACCGCCAGCGCGCGAATAATAAAATAAATCGAAACTTGGCACCGCGCCAGCAGCCCTTCCCTTCACCTTTACGACTTTAAAACGCACGACTGAAACCATTGCAGTCTGCGAACTAACCGTTGAAAGTGAATTCTGAAAGCGACGGTCAATGAATACGTCGCGACGTCTGCGTACGGCACTTTCGTTTCAGATCGATGCAGTTCAGCTTACATATTGCACCCTACGCGTTCCCCTCGCACGCTAAGGCTTAACACAATGGAATACATTGATGCAGCTGAGGCAAATAGGTTTTAATGACTTCAGAACTTTAATAGCAGTAAACGGCAATTGCTGTGATAACATGACGGAATACAATTTTACCCTTTTTCTTTCCGAAGTTGTCGTAGACGGCGACTAAGGGATTTTAAAGGAGAGCAGGGAGAAACATGCTCTAGCTATCCATTCCATATTCCCCCTTAAAATTGCAAAAGATCTCTCTTAGTGGATGCTTACATTAAAAAAATAAACCATATTCCAAATTTCTCTCTCTCTAGCGTTGATAGTCATACGATTTTATAAGCATACACATATACGTGTACAATTACAAGCCACGCTATAAAGCTCGTTTCTGATATATTATACAATATATATATTATATATAAAAGACACTTGGCGCTCGACACAAACACTCGTTAAGCTCCTGTATCGCCCGAAACGGCCTTCGGTTTCGTGAAAACTGCTCCATTCTGTGTTTCTCGGAAAACCCGCGTGACTCACCGCTCGCTCTCTATCGCGGGTCACAACGCGTATTTCATTCGTCGGCTCAATTCAAAAAGTCGTACGTCGTATGAATCATGCTGAGTATGAATCAGCATAACAGCATAACATAGTGAAATTTTCACGCAACAAAATAGCATCACCGACGCGTAAACCTCTAATCTCGTTAGAATTGAATCCTATCACATTCCTCGAAAAAAAAAAAGCATGAATTCCACAAAAGTCTACCAAACGGTACTTGGTCAGCTTGGTAAAATAAAGCCTAATCCCTGTCAGAAAACAGATCCAGGCCCAGCAGTGGGACAGTAATGGGTTGACAATAAAACATCTTATAAGATTGCGCACTAAAGAGTATCGAGTACAAAGCACGGAACTTTACGTTTGTATTGAAGGTCAGATTAACTAGGAAGTGGAAAACAGGAAAAACTGGAAAAGTTGCGGAAAACCCCGAGGTGTGAGGCCGTTGACATTTTTGACAAACAATGCGAGTGTCGCATACAATTAGGCACCGAGATAAGGTTATCTAAACCGCTTAATGGCGCCGAGAGGAGGGCCGGAAACCGTCCGGAAATGGCGAGCATTCCGCGCGGCCGGCGCCGCTGCCAACCGCTGTTCGCCGAAAAAACAACAAATAATATCGTTTTTGTATCGTAATATACACTTTAAGCAGTGGTTGGAAGGTTAACCGAGTGGCTTTGAATTGAGTCCTCTCATTGAGTCTAGAATCCGGGTTGGAATAGCAAAATTATTTCGAAACAAACATTGTTAGTTTTTCAGGTCCGGCTTTGACTTTCCGAAGACTTATTATACATATAACACGCTTTCAATCGGATTCAAATTCTAAGCACACATGAGATTTCAAAACTTACGTGCGTAGTAGTATGTGTTTAAATGTCATTTTTGTTTGTATTTGCGGTTTTACGAAATCCTCTGTTCAATTGTAGTTATTTTTATTTTTGCATCGCGATACTGAGAAACAAGCGATTAAAGTGGCGACGCGAAAATTATTCGATACGGTTAATTTTATCGAGATTTAATGCAAATTGTAAAAGGGTATATAGCAGGTTATCTGTTTCTGAGAAGTGTTTTAAATCGGTATTTATTGTTAGGTCGCGATAAGGGACCAGCTGCGCGCGCGGCGAAACAAAGAAGTATAATCCTAACGCGTTAAATGACTATGCAAATTATATTGTCGTGGTAATAGCCATACTGCTTCCTCGCGTGGCCTCATTATACCGTACATATGTGCATTATCTTGAGCTAATTAATTGGAAGTTATGTCGCAATTTTTTAATCGCTTTCTGCAAACAGTGCTAATAGTTACACGTTAAGATATAAGGGCATACTTTGTACATTTATAGCAATAAACGAGAATTCGTTCAGAAATGAACTGCGTTGCATAGTAGTCTCTACCGAAAGAAGTATCCGAGTTCTAATCTTGCTCAAATAAATAAACTCTGAATTTTGAAATTATTATGAGTCTGGATGTTCTTTTGTTATTGATGTAAAAAAAACGTTTCTACGGTTATTTTTTACACAGACAGTCACAAAGAGTTTCCCCCGATCGATACCCGTTCGATTGAAAAACTAAGTTCTGAATTTTGATATCTATGTTCAGTGTTATCGTTGTCATTTTATTGTTAGCACAACATATGGAATCCTAAGATCTCGTTAATTGGTTTAAGTGTTTATTTATTTATGACCTTTTTTCTACATTCCATCATGTAGGTAAGTCGATTTAGAGATTGTTAACCAATAATTATTATGTTCATTCGTAGAGGATTATCTCTGTTTGGCCTTAGGTTCAAAGACAGTGAGGAGCGATGCCCACGCACGGTTTGTTGTTACTTGTTTTATTTAATTTTTTAATTGAGTCGCCCACGTCTCATCTTAGCGAGTGGGAGCTGTTCGTGCTAATTCGGATGTTTTCGGCTCGCGTCGGCATCGTCTTGACGTCTTTGAACTCAATCACTTTAAGGGTGGAACTACATTAGGCTCAAGCGGGCCACATACACACGTGGAAATTCGTATACGTGGTTATGTCGATTATTTTATAGTTAACTTTAATTCGATAGAAGCCATGCAATATGATTCGACTAATAAAGCACCCAGGTTGTAGAAACAGTAAGGTTCGATTCACTACACTCATTCGTGGGTCGTGGTTTCGTGGCTGACTTGCGTATCGGTGACAAAGGTGTGGTGAGCAAATTTACATATAAGGCGAAGGTGGATATAACATGGAGTTGGTTATAGATGTCCAGATCCTTCCTGCCGGTCCTTGACTTGACTGTGGATTGCAGAATCATTTCCTACTTCAATATCATAAAAAATCCGATTGAGATAGACAAGTGCGCCGGCAACGTAGTTCTGTCCAGCCGCGATATCAGATGCAAATAATTGCGTATTAAACTACATTTATGTAGGACAGAATAACAAAGAAATAATATTACTCATTAACGAACAAAAGCAAACTACAGCAAACTTCGATTCGAACACTGCGTCAAAAGCGTTAACAATGTGTTTAACTGAAACATGTCAAAGGCAGTATTTGATAACAGAAGTTATATACTCAAACACATTTCCTACTCCAATATTAAAGGAATCGATACAATATACTTTAATAAATGCTCAAATAAGACATTACTCTAAAAATGATTGCAACTGAGTACACGTGATAAATAAAATCTATTTGGGAAGAAAGAAATAGAGACAAAGAAAAAAAAACGTTAATGTAGTCATGTTTAATCATAACACAATTATTTATTCATAAACTAGTCAATATTTTAATTTAATATTATTATTTATTAATCATTTCAGCATATTC